>CAUYQV010089869.1:0-59410 GCA_963574575.1 Galagoides demidoff
GTCCCAGCTACTTGGGAGGCTGAGGCAGGAGACTCGCTTGAGCCCAGGAGTTGGAGGTTGCTATGAGCTGTGATGCCATGGCACTCTACCCAGGGGGATAGCTTGAGGCTCCGTCTCAAAAAAAAAAAAAAAAAGAAAAAAGAAACCAGAGATGGGTGATCATGTCGGTGATGAGGAGTGGCAGTGATGGGCTTCAGACTCCCAGACTTAGGGACCAACCCATATCTCCAGGCAGAGGTCAGGGGACCCACCAATCCAGCAGGTCTAGGGTTAGCCTTGTTTCAAGGGAGTAGTGATGGTGGCTGTACATGGCCACTGTGCCCATGTCTGCCACGCTGGAACACAGGGTCAGGGGATACCACAGAGGGCTGGGCAGAGCTGCCCCTGAGATCACCAGCCAGCTACTGGATGTCTTTCCAGTGTCACTCTTCCTCACCACCTCCCATTAATCCTCATCTTTTTCTCCACCCATCCCCTCTCTCACCCAGTCGGAGAGAACATGAGGACCAATGGCTTTTAAGGGGAGAAACAAGAAGCTCTCATATTTAAGGAGAACTACTCAGGCACCTGGACTTCCTTTTTTCTTCAACCAAAGCAGATCCCCTTTTATCAAGCTCATAGAAGTTTTTCTTTGCTAGAGACAAAGTCTTGCTCTGTCACCCAGGCTGGAGTGCACAGGCCTGATCATACCTCACCACAGCCTTGAATTCCTGGGCTCAAATAATCCTCTCACTTCAACCCCCCAAGTAGCTCGGGCTACAGATGTGCACCACCATGCCTGGCTAATGTTTCTTATTTTTTGTTGAGACGAGGTCAGGCTGGTCTCAAACTCCTGAAGTCAAGTGATCCTACCACCTCGGTCTCCCAAAGTGCTGGGATCATAGCCGTGAGCCACTGCACCCGGCCAAGTTCATAGAATTTTCTTGGAAGGCTTTGGATAAAGAAAGAGCTCTACTGTCCACAAGAAAGGCTGGATTCTGCTCTCCTAGATGCTCTTACCTCCACGTTCAGGTCCTGGTCCCTATGGCCCACCTCCTTCTCTCTACTGCAGGGGACAGAGCAGGACCCTCATACATATGCACACACACAAATCCACTCACTCCATAGCAGCTACCTGAGTGCCCGTGGCTCAGAGAACTCCTCATAACTGTGCATGGAGTCACTGTAGGATTCCCGGGAACCCAGGGGTGGTGGGCGGACCGAGTACTGGTGGACTGAGGCATTGGGTTGCGATGTAGTGTAATAGGGTGGTGGGATGCTGTTGCTTGTTTCACTGCGGTAGTCGCTGTCACGATCGTCCACTGCACTGTCAGGATCATCATCTGGAAAAGAGATGAGGTGAGGGGAGAAGGTGAGAAGAGAGAGAGCACAGAATCAATGCAGTCTCTCACACTTAGGGTGTGACTAAGCCAAGAAGAGAAAACTTTACCAGAATGGATAAAGGATTGTGGGTCATGTTCACGGAGGTATAGACTTTAGAACAAGGAAGGTGAAAACCCTGCTTTGCTTTATGTGAGTCAAACTGGACCTAGAGTCTAGGGCCTAGGGTAAGCTCTACAATGCAAAGAAAACAGGAACAAATTAGAGGGCATCCTTCAGCTCACATGTGAGGAAGAACTTTGCTGAAATTCAGGATCTCTAAAAATGAGATTTTTCCATCAGGCAGTTAGTTTCTCATAACAGAAGTCACATGTGGCTCAGTGAGCAGGGTGCTGGCCCCACATACCAAAGGTGGTATGTTTCCAAACCCAGCCCCGGCCAAACTGCAACAAGAAAACAGCTGGGCATTGCGGCAGGTGCCTATAGTTCCAGCTACTCAGAAGGCTGAGGCAAGAGAATCACCTAAACCCAAGAGCTGGAGGATGCTGTGAGCTGTGATGCCATGGCACTCTACCAAGGGTGACAAAGTGAGACTCTGTCTCTTAAAAAAAAAAAATCAGGGAGAGTTGGAGGGAGATAAGGAGGACAAGTTGGAGTAAATGCTTTTAACCCTTAGAGATTTGCTGATATCCTAGGGGAAGGCCCCCAGACCTGAATTTACATGTCCAAGACCAAAGACAGCACTAAGACAGGGTGTTGCTTCCCTCAGAAATGGAGGTTAGATTCTTAGGCTGGCAAGACCACCACACACCCAGAATCTAGCACTGAATGGAAGGGAGTGGAGCTGCCAAACATCAAGTGTTTATTAAGAATTAAAAGATACTTTGGCTTGCTTTTGTTTCCTTAGTAAAAAGAAAAGTGTATTCTGAATCATAAAACAATTCAAACATTCTAATTCTAAAAGCAGCATGTCTGGGTAGTGGGATAATTGAGGATTGTACATGCTCTTTATTCCTTTCTGTACCTTCTGGACAAAAATGATTTCAATAACACACGTGTTATTAATACTTTTAGAATTGAAATTAATGATAAAGTTATCTTTATTTTAAAAGCAAAGCAAACCACAGCCCATGTAGAAAGCATAAAAAGAACAGAAAAGGGGAGAGGAAAAAGCAGAGACGTTAACATCTCAGACCAGTGAATGGGACCTTCTGAGGGCTGGGAGTGTTGCTGGCAGCATCAAAGGAGGTTAGATTTTGTGGTACAGGAGAGAATTTATTTAGAAAGCAACACTTGGCTTGAAAATAGTCTAGAAAAACATTAAAACTCTGATTGGGTAGCTCATGGTAACCTCCATGACGGTGTTCATTTACTGATGATTTTATGTACCAAGAAGTGGTTTATACCTTTTTAAAAAGATTTCACTTAATTTTTTTTAGAGAGATGGTTTCACTATGTTGCCCAGGCTGGTCTTGAACATCTGGCTTTATGTGACCCTCCCACCTCAACCTCCAAAATACCTGGGATGGCAGGTGCAAGCCACTGTACCTGGCTTGGTTTGTACCTTTTTACAACTTTAACTATTTTTGCTCATTTGCCAGATGTTTGCATTTTTCTTACCTTATGATCTTAACTTTCTAATTTTTTTTACAGCTAATCACATACTCTTTACATGTTAAAAAACTAGGTCTAAATTCCCTTTACTGGGGTATTGAAAAATTAATTTCATACTTAGACAGTTATTTGTCTAAGATAACTTATTCCTTAAGTTATTTTGCATTTAGAAAAATTCTAAGTTCATTTTCACTTAGCAAAGATGACTTTAGCAAGGTGACCCTGGCTTCCTGGGTTGTCATTTGATTTGGGACCCTATGACCTGCAAGCTTTTTATCCTGACCTTGCTATATAGGAGCACCATCTGAAGCTGCCACCTCTGACACTATAGGCAAAAGGAGAAGCAAATTTACCTCCAGTTCCCATGACTTAGTGGTATGAATCAGACATGGCGCCGTGCAGGCCTGGGGATGGAAATCCAAAAGCCGGACAATCCTCTGTGCAACTCTGGACAATTTGTTGAAGTCACCAAAATATCCCTCTGATCAATTGTTTTTCCACCCAATTATCTGGAGGTTTAGTCTTTGCACAAATCAGCATTCTTTCTACCAAACTGTCCTGACCAGGCTGAGATGCTTCCAGCCAAATCACATGAAGCTGCGTACATGTTCACCAGATGATTTTTTTTCTGACAAATCATCTGTTTGTGAGGTGCAAATTGTTTTAGTTGGACTCTTTTTACTTTTGCTGATTCTGCTTTTTACCAAATAGTTTTTGACCAAATTGCTGCCTTCTGACTATTTTCAGCCACTTTTGTTTTGACCAAATGTTCTGCTTTTAGCTCAATTGTCTTTCCTTTTTGACTCAATTATGGCTTTAGTCACATTGGTTTTACATAAAAATGTCTTTGCTTTTGACCATATTGTTTGTTTCTGGCAAATTGGTTGTTGTGAAGTCTGCCCTGGCTGCCAAATGCCTATTTAGGCTGAATCGATTTTTAACCAATGTGTGTTTTGATACATTTTAGTGGACCAAAGTGTTTGTAAACAGTTTTCCTGGTCCTGGAGTTAGGCTTGTCCACCAGGATATGGAGAAGGGGTGAAGGAATCTTCTCTAACTAGTGGAGGAGCGAGCAGAGACGATTCATGCTCAGACTAGAGGACTGTATTTCTCTAGACCGGGAAGGATATGAGAGAAAGGGAGAAATTCCTTAAGGAGAAAAATGGACATTTAATTTGGCTGGGTGTAATGGCTCACTTCCATAATCCTAGCACTCTGGGAAGCTAAAGCAGGAGGATTACTACTTGAGACCAGGAGTTTGAGACCAGGCTGGGCAACATAGTAAGACCCCATCTCTTAAAAAAAAAAAAATTTTTTTTTTTATTAGCCAGGCATAGTGGCACATGACTATAGTCCCAGCTACTTGGGAGGCTAAGGAGAGAGGATTACTTAAGGCCAGGAGTTCAGGACCAGCCTGGGCCATAAAAATAAAAAATAAATTGGTGGTGGTGGTGGTGGTTCTGTGTATGTGTAGCTTGCCTCCTTTCTCCAGGTGGGGGGAGTGGAAAATCAAGGAAGGTGTGACTGTGGTTAGAGGTATTTAAGTGCTGAAGTCCCTGGAGTGATAGCTCCCTGAGGGGCCCTACCCTGCTACTCTGTTGGAGACTCTCTCCCCTTCCATCCACCACCATCCAGCCTGTCTCTATATAGGCAGGAGATGTGAAGACAAAAAGCAGGGAGGGGTCACAGGAGAGGAAATGAGGTTATATATGGTGAGTGTGTTGGGGGGATCACAGTGCTCACCTAGCGACAAGCAGGTCTCCGTCTAAATGCTCATCCCTCCCAGACAGAGCAGAACTCCCAAGACAGGTGTTAATGAACAGGGGTGGGTAGGCATGGGAGGGGTCTTTCTGGCTCTTTGGCCCCAACATGCTAGCCATAGGCTCCTCACTTCCCTGTGCAGTGGGGTGGGGGCCTCAGGGATCCCCCAACGGCCTCCCTGAACATCAGGCTGAGTACTTACTCTGCTGCTCACCCCAGCCAAAATAATTCCAGTTGCCTACAAAGAGAAGGATCAAAGATAATAAAAGGGAGTGGACAAAGGGGTGGGCATGGGGAGTGGGGCCCCCACCCTCCTCACTCTCCCCTTCTCCTCCCTCTACCCCAGGATCTGGAGCTCCTTTTGCCCTGACCATCTTCCCCAAATACTGATTTCACTGCTGATATTTGCTGTGTCTGTTCACCACCTTGGAAGGAAGGTGGGTATGTCCATTTTTCAATCAGGCCACAGGCTCAGCCGGGAAGAAACAAAGCAGTTATTTGAATTCAGGTTTTTCTGACTATGAAGTCTGAGATCAGTGCTCCCCACCCCTCCCCTTAGTTCATGGATAAGGGAAGACACACCAAACTAGAAACTCTAAGCTTCAAAACCTCCTCTATTGGGTAGTTTTTATCATTTTACAGGTGAAGAAATACAGCTCAGAGAGGTGGAGTGAGTAACCCAAAGTCACACAGCTGATGAGTATTAGGACCAAGGAGAGAGAAGCACCTTCACCCATCATTCACAGCACCTGGAATCTCAGAAAAATGCCCTGGACCAGAATCTTGGCTCATCTGACCCTTGGCTGCCTCTCAGGTGAAATAGGGGAGAGAAAGCACTCCTGGGAGGACCTGGAGGTAAATGCTAAGTGATAGCCTCCATTTTCCAAATTGAACCTGCTCCTGACATCTGTCCACCTTCCCAGGTGTTCTTTGGCACTGAACTCCTGCCTGTATCTTGCCTGTCCCTGTCCCTACCACAACCCTTGAGTGACCCCATTCCCTGGGAAGGGATCTTATAATACTTCCCAGGCAGTGATGACCCCTACCTAGCCAGGGAAATCTTCTCAATATCACATTCCAGGTCAGTGTGGGAACGGCATCCCCAGCTCAGTTCCCCAGCCCTGTGCCCTCCTCCCCCAGGGGCCATCACCACCCTTCTGGGCACATAGGCAGGGAGACACAAATACAAGGAAGACTGTGAGGGAGGCAGGAAAGGAGGATGGGGAAGCAGATGGAAAAGGAGAAGAAGGGTGAACAGTCAAGTGGGATCACGGTGTTGGCACGTGGGAGCTCTGCCCTGGGGCTGTATGATTTGCTGCTTTCTCTCCACTCCAGAGGACTTGGAGGACCCTTGAAGGAGGGTGAAAGCTCCTTGGTCCATAGAAACTTGGAGGGGAAATATCAGATGTCCACAGAGACAAGGAAGATAAACAATCTTGACCAACCAAGCCTTGATAAAGGAATGTGATCACTATAATTGATAGATGGTATAGTGGAAAAAGAAGCAAATATGAAGTCCTCAGACCTGGGTTCAAATCCTGGCTCTGCCAATTGCTGGGTGTATGGCCTTGATCAAGTCACTTCTCATGGGGCCTCAGTTTCTTCATCTAAAAAATGGGTGGATGAAACAGCCCCCATCTGTTGTTGGTGCATTCATTGTACGCGTGTTGGCAGGATACATCTGTCAGTGTCCATGAGTTCCACCTGACTGTGGGCTGCTTGGGGTCTGTGTTGGCCCCATGAATACTTTGTTGAGTGAATTGCAGGCCTGCATCCAGGATCTGATGAATGGGAGTGAAGCATGAATAATGCTTTTCAGGGGGCCTCTGGATGTCCTGGGTCTTTCCAACAGCTCACAGAGTAAGAGAGCTGTCAGATGTGCCATTTCTTTAGAGGGGCCCTAAAGATCAGAGAGGGACACTGGCACACCTGTGGCCACATAGCAAGGCAGGACTCAAACCCAAGTCTCAGGTCTCTTCTTTCCACTATACTGTAGGTGACACTGTGCACTCTTAGGACTTGCATCTCTGGAAGGGAGTGACCAGTTAGACAGAACAGTCATGGGATAAGTGGGACAAGGGTTTCAGCCAATGCCCAGGGAGGAATCAAGAGTTACTTACAACACTGGTTGCTGGGGACAGGCAGAGGCTTGTCTTGCTCATCTTGGAATGTATACTGAAGTGGAGAGAAGGAGAGAGGATTCATCTCAGTGGGGCCAT
The DNA here is from genome assembly GCA_963574575.1 of Galagoides demidoff. Taxonomy (NCBI): domain Eukaryota; kingdom Metazoa; phylum Chordata; class Mammalia; order Primates; family Galagidae; genus Galagoides; species Galagoides demidoff. The sequence continues at coordinate 6,915 of CAUYQV010089869.1, forward strand.
AAGTTAGGGGACCAGGATGGTCCTCTGTTCTGTCTCCTTGTGACTTCCCCTTGCCTCCCAAATCCTCTCCTTCTTGATGAGAAGGACACAGGTGTTTACAGAGAAGGAGACAGAAAGAGGGAAGGAGAGAGAGAGACAGCAAGAAATAGAGATAGAAAAAAAGACAGATGACTGAGGGTGGTGCCTGTGGCTCAAGGAGTAGGGCACTGGCCCTATATACCCGGGAGTGGTGGGTTCGAACCCGGCCCCGGCCAAAACTGTAAAAAAAAAAAAAAAAGACACAGATGAAAGAAAGAAATGGGGGAGTTGAAGCAGGTAGCTGAAGAAAGAGGAGGATAAGGTTGAACAAAAATTATTAACATTGGGGTGGCGCCTGTGGCTCAGTGGGTAGGGCGCTGGTCCCATATACCAAGGGTGGCAGGTTTGAACCCAGCTCTGGCCAAACTGTAACAAAAAAAAATAGCTGGGCATTGTGGCAGGTGCCTGTAGTCCCAGCTGCTTCGGAGGCTGAGGCAAGAGAATCGCTTAAGCCCAAGAGCGGGAGGTTGCTGTGAGCTGTGACGCCACGGCACTCTACCAAGGACTACATAGTGAGACTCTGTCTCTAAAAAAAAAAAACTATAGATATAGATATAGATGCGTGAATGCTGCCTTTTATCTTGTGCCTTCTACTAAAGAATGGTCTTGTCTTGCCTGCTATTTCTTCCCTGACCTTAACCTTGTGAAGACTGTCTTTTGGGGCCACATTGGGTCTCTGCACTGTAATGATACAAATGCAGGGAGAAGGGGAATGGCATGGAGCAACAGAGGTACAGGTGGTAGGGTTGGTGGAGAAGGGAACACTTTTAGGAAATTTGAAAGTGTCTCTGGAGATGCCAAGGGTCACAGGGCATGATGGGATATAAGAAGCACTCCCAGGGCCAATGCATTTTTTTAGGGTTTTTGGCAAGTGGAGAACTTCAATGGATTGAAATTATTATGTTGGTATGCTACATGCTCCTTGACTCCATAATTGCTTTGAGACTGGACCACAGGAGTCAACAATGAAGTTGGGTTACAAAGAGTTAGAAACATGGACATAGGGAAAGGCAAGCTGAGAGAGAAACAGAGATGGTGAGTAAAGGATGTGGGGAGACAAAGAAAGACAGATACGAGGAAGAAAACAGCCCCAACCCCAACACTCACCTCATCCTGGTCCCTCATGGCATTAAGCTGCTCCAGTTTCTTGGCCCAGTAGCGTGCCTCTTCCTCAGGAATGTCTAGAAGTGGAGCCCTGGCTGTGAGCCTGGATGCCCCTCCCTGCCCCTTAGCCTCCATCCTGCAGACCTACTGAGCACTAGCCCTCCCCTGACTTCTGGGGTCGTTGGCAAAGCCTAGGAGGTCGAGGTGGGCTGGACTCTGGCCTCAGGAAAGTAGGGGTTGCTGGAGAGGAGACAAAGTGGCAACCCTAATTCCCCCCACTGCTCACCAAGCTTCCCTGGAAATGAGCAGAAGATGGGAAGAGATGGGTCCCAGCATTAAAAGGGTAGGGAAGCCATGAGTTAGAAGGATAATGTGGAAAGATAAGAGATGTTGAGGCCTTTCTGCTCTCTGCCTCTATCTCTCATGTCTCTGTGTGTGTCTCTCTCTCTGCTTCTCTGTCTCTGACTTTCTGACTCTCTCTATCCCCAGCTCACCCCTATAGCCTGAGGCATTACCATGAATAAGCCAGGACAGCAGCTCAGACCTGAGACCCAGAGGCCGAGTAGCATTTGCTATTCCTCAGTAACCTAGAGGGACTGGGACATGCCCTGCATAGGCAGGTTTGTTTCCCTGCTGACTTGCTGCAATCCAAGAAACCCTCTACAGTAGTGGGGCTGGGGTATGTGAGGGTCCTGAACCCCTGGCACTCACCTAAGGGCAGCTCGAAGCGTGTGTCCAGGAGGATGCGGTGGAAGGTGGGGTCCTTGGTGCCACAGATCTCATTGTCTGCCATGATGACCTGAGAGTCCAGTGTCAACCACTCTCCAGGGCCCTCCTGAGGGTCAGGGAAGGTGTGTGGATCAGGCATCTGCTGCACACTGGCTGGTGGGCCCCCTATTTTCACGAGATGTCCCCTTTACCCCTACCCTGGGAACAAGGGGCATGTCCCTGCTTTACACATGAGGAAATCCAGAACCAAGGACAGAGAGACAACCCTGCAGGGTTAGGCAAGAGGGGCTGCAGCCTTGTATGGCCACTCTCTACCGTGGATGAGGGCTTATGGGACTCCGACTTCCAAAGAAAGCCTTGACCCTCTCATCATCTAGAGAGGAACCCCCTTAAGAGAATGAGCCTATCCCCCTGGTTGGAGGTGTAAGACTTTAAGCAAGTGGGGTTCTCTCTGAACTTTAGTTTCTTCATCTCTCAAATGGGAATGATCTTCTGTGGAATCTACTTTCTGCTGCCCTACTTGGAGGGCTATATAGGAAATTTTAGGTACTCCCACAAGGGTTCTTTTTGGACTCACTTGCCTGGACTATTGCACTAATTTCCTCCTTCTTCATTCTTTCATTCATTTGAAAACAAATGCTCCCTGTGCCTTCTCTATGCCTGGTTCATATTGGGTGATACTAGGGTCCCCAAGAGGCCCCCGCTACCAGTCTGGCCCCTGAGGAGCCTGATTCTCAGGAAACAGAGCTGGACACTGGCACCCCCAGCCCTGTAAGATCAAGGCTAGGCCAGAGGGAGGGAGGAAAGCTAAGAGATCCAGGAGAGAGTTAGAGAGAACTTCTTAGAGGAGAGGGCATGGAGCTGGGCTTAGAGGGTGATGGAAAGGAAGACAACTGAAGCTCAGGGAACAGCCCGTGGAAAAGCTGAGAGACTAGAATCTGTGAGGGGTTGAGAGTAGGTACAGGAAGGAAGTGAACAAACGTGATCACTGCCTGCTGGCTATGATGTGAGGTCTGAGGGGCTACGGTTCTTGTCTAGCCCCTTCTCTGGGCTGTTGTAACCTACCTGCTGTCCATCTGAGGCACAAAATTCTAGTTCCCCACATTATCCCTTTTCTTCTTCCTCCATAGTAATAGAGGGTTCATAAAGTCTGTATGCAATTTTAAATAGTTGGCTATTTTTTTTTTTGAGATAGCCTTACTTTGTTACCCTCAGTAGAGCGCTGTAGCATCACAGCTCACAGAAACCTCAAACTCTTGGGTTTAAGTGATTCTCTTACTTCAGCTTCCCAAGTAGCTACAGGCACCTGCTACAACGCTTGGTTTATTTTTTTTTTTTTAAAGACGAGGTCTTACTCTGGCTCAGTTGGTCTCAAACTCATGAGCTCAGGTAATCCACCTGTCTCTGCCTCCCCGAATGCTAAGATTACTGGCTAGTTGGCTATTTTAAATTGCACACGAACTTTATGGGCACCCTGTACATTTTTAGCTGGGCCAAGGGCTATACACCTTAGGACGACATTTCTCAGAATCCCTTGGAGCCAGGACTACATGACTAAGTGCTGGCCAGTGGGATGTGACTGAAGTGAACTAAGCAGCTTCCAGGTTGGGCCTCTTCCATTGCCCCCTTTCCCTGCCTGGAATGTAGATGCAATGGTGCGCCTCAAGCAGCTATTTTGGGCCACAGGATTGATGCTACATGGAAAGAAAGGCAAAGCAGCAAGATGGAAGGAGCTTAGTGTCTGGTGACTTCAGACTATTGTGGCAACTTTGCATGTCTACATGTATGTTGTCTGAGATGGGGAATAAATGTCTTTCTTGTTTAGGCCACTGGCATCTGGTTCTTGTGAAGGAAGAAGTGGAGGAAGCCACTCCTCCTTCCTCACTCTCAGCCTACACACCACTTACCTCATTGGACTGACGGATAGTCCGCAATGGGATCCACACTGTGCCCACCATTGTGTCCCAGATAAGACCCTTGTTCCACACCTCCACAGTCAGCCCTAAATCCAGGCGGTTTATCTCACTGTGGAAAGAGGAGAGGGGACATGAAGGGAGCAGGAGGGAGGGAATGGAAGTTCAGAGAGGTTAGTTCATCTACCCTAGGACACACAGCACACAGCAATTCAAACCTAGGCCTGAGTGAGTCCTTAGCTAGAATAGTAACAACAGAGGGAAACTGAGGCAATAGGGGGAAGTTACTAGTTCAAAGTATCACAGAAGAACCAGGATTCCAAGCTGAGAGGGAAGAAATGGTGACAGATGTTACACATCTCCTGCATCTTCATTTTGCTAAACCCTCCCTTGAGCCTCATGCTCTGACAATGTCGGGTAAGTGAAGAAGGGGTTCCAACACCCTCCATGGCTTCCTTTAACCCCAGGTTTAAGGGCATTTGGGGCACCTCTGACTTTCCTGGTGTCATTTTCGTCTAATCAGGCAAGGACACCCCTGAATACATATATGATCCCACCTCAAGCACTTTCCCTGTGGGCCTCATCCTAGAAATATGACACTTTCGGAGCTTGGGGAAACTTGATGAATGTCCAATTCCCCAAATTAACCAGTTAACCAAAGTTTTATCTTAAGGAATATACTTCTTGAATATATCTGTTGACTATGATCTGGTCACTTAGTAATTAACTTTTAGTGAGGCGAGGTCAGTCCCTTCCCACTCACACGTTCCTAGGATTTGTAGGCTCCTCCCCCTCTTCACTAAATGTCCCTCTGCTCTAGGATCCTCAGTGCTAGGGCCTCTCATGTCCCCCACTGATGGACCCCAGCCAGGCTGTGCTCCAGGTATAGTGTGAGGGTTGAGGGATGCCTGGGTCCAAATCCCACCTGTGACACATATATGCTGTGTGACACTGGGCAGATGGCTTTACCTCTCTGGGCTTCTGTTTTGTCATCTGTAAAATGGGATTTACAATAGCAGCTTCACTTCCAGGGCTGTGGGCATAGTTGATTTAATCAAAGCATTCAAAGACTTAGAATAGGCTCAGCACCTGTGGCTCAATTGGCTAGGGCACCAGCCACGTACACTTAAGGTGGCGGGTTCGAATCCCCAGCCCAGGCCCGCCAAACAACAATGATGGCTGCAACCAAAAAATGGCCGGGCGTTGTGGTGGGCGCCTGTGGTCCCAGCTACTAGGGAGGCGGAGGCAGGAGACTCGCTTGAGCCCAGGAGTTGGAGGTTGCTATGAGCTGTGATGCCATGGCACTCTACCCAGGGGGATAGCTTGAGGCTCTGTCTCAAAAAAAAAAAAACCCCAAAAAACCAAAGACTTAGAATAGGGCATGGCACGTGTTGCTGGCATCATCAGAGTAGAGGTTCATAAGCGGGGGTATATGAGGCCTTGTGTGGCTCCAGGTTGAGAGGCAGGTCCAGGTCATTATTTCATTCAATTATTAGACAAATATTTCTTGAGCACCTACTGTATACCAGCCAGGCCTTGTGGCATGGGGGTCACGATGAGGACAGAAACCAACCTGGCTCCACCCTCCTCAGCTCACAGTCTGGCAGATGTGGCCAGAAATGTGAACAAATCATAGAAATGACTAAAAATTGGTGGCTAGGCCTGAGAAGCTCTGAAATAGTAGCTTGGAGGAGCTGGTCAGGGAGGGCACCATTAAGAAGGTGACACAAGCTGAGACCCAAAGGACAAAAAGCCAGTAGAGGAGAGGGGGCAGGAGAGCAAGTGCAAAGGCCCTGGGGGCAGGAAAAAGCTGGACGTGTTGGAGGAGGTGGGTGTGGCTGGAGCAGGTAAGCAAGGGGGAGATGGAGGGAGATACTGGCTAGGCATTGTGGGGAGGAGTGTGAGTTTTATTCTGAGGTCGATGAGCCACGGACAACTTTGGAACATGGGAGCGACAGGATATGATTTGCAGTTTTAAAAATATCCCCCTCACTGCCTGGAGGAGAACAGATTGTGGGAGGCGGATGGCACAGGAGGCCAGGGTGGAGACTGGCGGGCAGCAGGGACTTGGCTGATGGCCACGGATACAAAGGGAAGTGACTGGATTGGGATGCTCTTTGGAGGCTAAGGCGATGGGCTGGACATGGGGTGGGGGAGAAGGAAGGGGAGTCCCAAGCGACGACTCTTGGGTGTCCAGGTCTGCCCCCCAAGGGGCCAGCAAGGAGCTGAGCTGGGCCAGGGGCAAGGCCACGCCAGATGCTGCAGACTCACAACATGAAATCCTGCTCCCAGCTGGGCTGGCTGCCTCGAACAGCAATGGTCGTGCTCTTGACATTCTGCACTTTCAGGGTCACGTACGTGTTGAATTTCTCTGTGGCAATGACAGCAGGGGTCAGTGCTGGGGCTCAGTAATTCTCCAATGCCCCTTTCCTACCTCTCTAAGTGATAATTCTGATCCCTGGGAGGTGCTTCTTTGCTTCCCACCCCCATCACTCAGAGGAGTGATGCCTCACCTAGCTGCTGAGAAATGACTATGTCCAGTAGCCTTGGCTTTTAGCTGGGAAGACAGAAGCTTCCCAGAAAAGGGAGCAAAACTGACTATAAGAAACATCCTTCATCTTTCCAGATCTCACTTTTCCCACTTGTAGCCCAACCCCCAGAGTTTCCTGCCCTGCCTCTTAGGATCTTGGGAAGGGCTGTTGGCTCAGGGTGAGCCCTACCCCTTCTAAGGTCTCCTTGGATGGCTGGGGAGAGCTGGGGACTCCCACATAGACTTCTGGAATCCAAGGCCAAAGGCTGCCCTTTCCCATGATTAATCCTCTGACACCCCCTCCTGGTGCTCAGCAAATATAAAGCCCAAGTCTGAATCTGGGCTCAGACCTCCTCCCTGGTCTCTCTAAGAGACAGACAACACTGGACAGGACAGGACAGGAAGAGAGTCCACTTACCTTGGGCACCATCAAACTTGGCTTTTTTGACTGTGGAGAAAGACAGATAGGGAAGGGAGCCGGGGAGAGATGTGGGGAGGAGACAGACACAGAGATACACAGAGATACACCAGGTAGAGATATATCATAAGAGAAACAGAGAAAAGAGGGACGCAGAGATAGAGAGGACACAGGCGAAGGCAGAAAGCAAGAAAGATAGATGAAGGCAGCAAACAGGAAACAAAAAAGAGAAACAGAGAAGCAATATCAGTGACAAAGACAAAGAGATAAGGAGAGGAGGAGAGACAAGAGGGAGAAAGAGGCAGGGATGAGAGGGAGAGAGAGAAAGCATCAGAGAGATGAGCATAGGAAGCCCTAGGGTGGCAGAAAATTGGGACCCTGAGAGCAGTCCTTGCTGCTCTCCCACCCTCCGTCCCATGTTCCCATCAAATGTACCAAAGTTCCCCAACCTGTAATGCTTTTACCCACAATCCAACAAGATTCAAAAGGAAGAGGTGAACCAAGGCAGGAGAGGCCTTCAACAGGAAGGTCCTCAGGATTGCCCCCAAGGAACAAGAAGAGTGAAGAGGAGGAGAGGGGGAGGGCGTGGGGGGGGGGGGAGACAATCTCTGATGAGTCCATACTCCATGCAAGGCCAGTAAGACCTCTCCCTCTCCTTCAATTGTTGAGGTCAGTCTGCCTTCTAAATGCTCCCAGGGTTTAGGGTCCATGACTCAACGGGGGCCATGGGACAGAACAAGACAGAGAGCTGGCTTCCAAAATGCACCTGGAGACATTCCAGTCCTGGCTGGAAGCTTGTTAGAGATTGTCCAACCCAGTTTGCTTGTTCAAGGTTCAACCTGAATATTTTCCAGGGACTCCAGCCCCCACTAAGTCCGCCTCTTCAGGTTTCATAACCCCCCCCACCCCAGCCAGCCCCAAGGGATTTAAAGCCCTTCCACTTTGTACTGGCCTTTCTCACAGGATATTCATCTTTCATTGTCTACACCCCTCACACAGCCTGCCTTCCTGTCTTCCTTTCTCTCCCTCCCTCCCTTCCTTCCTTTGTCTGGCTTTGTAGCCTAGGCTGGAGGGCAGTAGCATGTTTACAGCTCACTGCAGCCTTCCTCTCCTGGGCTCAAGAGATCCTCAGCCTCCTAAGTAGCTGGAACTAAAGGCGCACACCACCACATCCAGCTAATATTTTAAATTTTTTTGTAGAGATGGGGTCTTGCCATATTGCCCTGGCTGGTCTTAAACTCCTTGACTCAAATGATCCTCTCCCTCTCAGCCTCCCAAAGAGGCACGAGCCATTACAACCATTATAGACACGAGCCATTACACCCAGTGTCACATCCTACTTTTGCCTTGACATCTTTCTCCTCCATTCACTCTTTTTTTTTTTTCCTAAGACAGAGTCTCACTTGGTCATCCTCAGTACAGTGCTGTAGCATCGTAGCTCACAGCAACTTCAAGCTCTTGGGCTCAAGCGATTCTCTTGCCTCAGCCTCCCAAGTAGCTGGGACTACAGGCGCCAACCACAACACCCAGCTATATTTAGAGATGAGGTCTCGCTCTGGCTCAAGCTGGTCTTGAACCTGTGAGCCAAGGCAATCCACCAGCCTTAGCCTCCCAGAGTGCTAGGATTACAGGCATGAGCCACTGCACCCCAGCGTCCTCCATTCATTCTTTACCCCACTCCCCAAAAACCTGCTCCCATACTGAACCTTTTCTTTTCTTCCTTTTCCTTTCTCCTTTTCTTTTCCAAATTTTTAATTTTGGCTCAGAGCCTGTGGCTCAAGTGGCTAAGGCGCCAGTCACGTACACCTGAGCTGGCGGGTTCGAATCCAGCCCTGGCCTGCTAAACAACAATGACGGCTGCAACCAAAAAATAGCCAGGTGTTGTGGCGGGTGCCTGTGGTCCCAGCTACTTGGGAGGCAGAGGCAGGAGACTCGCTTGAGCCTAGGAGTTGGAGGTTGCTGTGAGTGCTGATGCCATGGCACTCTACCCAGGGTGACAGCTTGAGGCTCCGTCTCAAAAAAAAAAACAAAAACAAATTTTTAATTTTTTAAAATTTCAGATTAATATGAGGGTAAAAATAATTAGGTTACATTGTTTGCATCTGGTAGGTAAAGTTCAAGTTGTAGTTTTTCTTTTCCGGATTAATCCCTCAAAACATGCAGCCCATTTTATAAAATCCAAAGCAACCACAAGAGTATATAATGGGAATAAGGCCTTTTCTACTCCTGCCCTTACCCTCCCTCCCCCATGCAAACAAGTTTACAGGTTCCTTGCTAGACTGAGACTGCTGCTTGGAGATAGTCCATGCATCCACAATCATGCACATTTTGTTTCCTGTACAAATGGAAGCATTCTATACCCGCTGTGCTAAATCTTCATGTTTTTCAGTGTGTACAAGTTAAAGGATAAATTCCTAGAAGAAACAGAACTGTGTTTCTATAGGCAAATCCTGCAACCTCCCATCTCAGGTTTGTATCTCTGGCCCCATCACTTGAATTTCTGTCTCACGAAAGCAGCTGAATGGAGCCAGTGAAAAGATTATTAGGAGAAAGTGAGGTGGCTCCAAACACATGTCAGTAAATACTGTTTGTTCCCATCACAGACAGACAGAAGAACCATTGGAAGAAGAAGTGAGTGCCTTCCTATGCCAACAACTACCTCCCCATCCAAAAGACACAGATTTTTTTTAGTTTCCAATTTTTTAATTTTTATTTTTAAGATGGCATCTATGGAAAGTTAAATTATCAATGTTTACAAAGTTTTTATGGAAAATGTCTTTTTTAAAGCTACAAAACATTTGTTTGCATTTATTCATAAAATTATATATGTAGTATAACCTTTGTCCTATGCTACAGTTAAGAAGTAGATCTAAGTCTCCCATATTTTCAGAAGCTTGGGGGCATTAGCAGTTACGATCAGCATTGTGCCTTTGGGTTATTTTTAATAAGACCCAGATTTTAAATGCAAATGAATAAGTACCACACCCACCACAGGTGGGATTGGATTCGGAAGGAAAGCAAGAAGAGAGCGTTTGGCTGGGCATTGGCAGAGGTGAGCACTGGTTGAGCTGGGTTCTGACTTCCATGCCATGTGACCTTGGGCGAGTGAATACCTTTCTCTGGGCCTCCATCTCTGTCTTATTCTGTCTCTGTCTCTCTCTTTCTGTTTTTCTAGAACTGGGTTTCTCTCTCATACCCTCAGCTCTACCCAGCACCCAGGGAACACACCCACCCAGCACCTTACCCCTGGGGCAGAGAGAGGCTCAGGGGCACTCTGGAGTGGGACTGACAGGGGCTCCAGGCCCTCCCCCCTCCAACAGATCCAGCCTGCAAACCTGGGGGCTCTCTGGGAAAGGTGGGTGGGAGGGGCAGTAACAGAGGCAGAGAAAGGTGCACAAACACACAAAGGAGCCAACACAGGGAGAGAAAGGGAAAGGAGAGAGAAGTGATAGGGATGGAGAGACCAAAACATGAGATCCAGAGACAGAGAGAAACAGAGACCCAGGAGACACACAGAGAGAGATTTCCACTAGGGAGGGCAGGCAGGTAGGGGAGATGATGTGGAGAGAAGAGGCAGAGGTTAAGCAGAGGAGTGGAGGGCGGATTTCAGGGGATGGTAGGTGCCAGGCTCTGGTGGGGGTATGAAGGGAAGACTGGGTCTAACCTGGGGGGGGGTCCCACTGTAGAGACCATGAATCTCTCTATATGTTTTTCTGTCTCTAACTCTCACTCTCTCTCCTCCCCTTTCTCTCCTCTTTCCTCCTTCTCTTTTCTTTTCTCCTTCTTCTTCTCTCTCTCTCCCATTCTCTTTCCATCCCTCTCTCTCTCTGTTTCCCTCTTACCAGTTATATTTCTTCCCACTACCGTCACTTTCCTCTAGTCTCTCTGCTTTTCTTGTCCCTCCTTCCTGGGTCTAACCCCCTTCCTACTTCTTAAATCTCAGCTCCTCTCAGCTGCCTGGCTGGGCTGAGGGGAAGGGGCTCTGTTAGGGTCCTCAGCGGTGGGGGGTTGGGGGCTGGAGGGCTCTACGCCCCAACCCCCTGACCTGACCGCTGCAGCCAGGCTCTGGCCCTTAGCCCTTTTCAGAGGTGGAAGAGTGAGGACATCCGTGTTTGTCTACGGAGGGAGAAGGGAGGGACTCTGGGTTAGAGAGGGGTCTCAGAGGAGTAAGATGAAACGGAAGAGGACCCAGAGCAGGGAGGGCGGTCTCAGGATGGAGTGGGGCTCGGAGGAAGAAGCGGTCTCAGAGAAAAAAACAAATCTCTCCCTGTCTCTCCTGGTAAGTAAATAGTCCCCGAGTCTCCGTCGTCTTCGTCACATCCCGCCACCTTTTCTACACCCACACCGGGTGGCGTTATCAGGGTCAGCGGGGCGGAAGCGCCATCCCTCCCAGGCTGGCTTCAGGTCACAAGCGCGAGGCTATTTATAACGTGGGCGCCGAGGGCGTGGGCGATACGCCAGCGGGAAAGGGGGCGGGGAGTCGCCCAGACAGAGAAAGGCGGGGGTGCCCCCTGCTGTCCCCTTGTGACAGGCAGGTAGAGACACCGCGTCACGCGTGGTCGGTGGTGGGTGTGGCCTCTGGGTCCCCCAGCAGCCCTCACTGGTGAATGCGACTGCAGAGGCAGGTGCTGGCGAAGGCCAGACAGAACCCGGGGAGGCAGGAGCAGGCGTTCAGTCTGCGGGACCCCCACAGGTTCTTTCTGGCTCTGGGCTTCAGTTTCTGTATCTGGGGAATGGGGAGGGGGGCGCTGGCTGGACTAGCTTTCCTCTTTTTCCCTTCTTCCTCCTCCTCTTTCCCTTCTGTATCATTATTATTATTACCAGTGTCATTACTGTTTTTATTATTTGGTTGGGTTCTAAGCAATCCCCTGGCCTGGATTCTAAGGATTCTATCACCAGGGATTCTAATTGAGGGAGACTTCGTTCTTGAGGCACTTGATTCATGACCTGCCAGGTGGAGGTGTGGGTGGGCTGAGGGGAAGGTTTGGGTGTGAGTGGGGATGCAACCATCAAGGGAAGCATCTGAAAGGTCACCTGCCCAAGGCCACCATAGTCAAACCAGCATGGCCTTAGCATGGGGGAGAGAGAGCAGCCCAGTTTGGGCCACATAAGCACTATCCGTGGTGTTGAACTCTCAGTCCCTGCTCATTTACTCCCAATAAATTTGATTCCCTTCTGTCTGTGAGCCTGGGGACCCCTGTTCTAGCCCTGCTCAGGCTTGGGAATGCAATGGGCTCTCAGGAAATGACCTACACTCATGGACTTTCTTCCAAAAACCTTTTAGTCCCCTTTAATGAAAACACCATCATTGATTTCTCATGTCTGTGGCTCATGTTCATTGAGTCTTTCCATAGGCCAAATTGTGCTCAGGGCACTCTGTGCCTCATCTCATCGGAGAGTTCTGACAAACCTAGATGGTGGGTGCTATCAGGAAGCAACCTATAGATGTGCACACTGAGAAATGAAGAGGGGTGGGACTTGCCAAAAAGTGGTGGATTTAGGGATTCAAACCCAGGTCTTCTAGAACTGGGATGCCCTCATTGGCTCCTCAAAGAGGAAGCCCATTGTATGTGGAAGCAAAGTGAGCCCAGCTTAGGGGAAAAGCTAGGTTGCAGCCCTGATGATGAATCAGAGCCAACTCTGTGGGACCCCAGAGGCAGATCCTCCTAGCTGGATGGTATCAGAGACTGAGTAACTGGGAACAGAGGGATTTGTGAAGGCTTCCTGGAAAAGGGACATGAAATCAGATGTGATGAATAGTGAGATTATGAGGTCTGTTCACTGAATGCAAGGAAAACAAGGCAATCCCAGGATGGATTCTCACCCCACAGAAGGGATTTGGCTGTCTCCTATGTCCTGGGGACTAGGAGGAGCCTCACCCTTCTCCCCCAGCCCCCACTAGGCTGTGAAGTCAGTCAACTTCACCTCTGCTCTGTGACACCAGGCAAGTTGTTAAACTTCCCAGAGCTTTGGTTTTCCTCATCTGTAAAATGGGTTGCTGTGAGGATTAAAGAGGGTACAGGTATAAAAGTCCTCAGCATCATGCTTGTTAAATGCTACATGAATGGACTTTAGTGCCAATATTATCATTAGTTGTGAAGCAAATTAACCCTCACACACATTTACTGATTTGTTCACTTTATTTATTCACCAAATAATGAATTTATGAAGGCTTTAAAATATCAAGTGGCCTGAGGCACATAGAAAAGTCTGGAACTAACTGATTCCCACCACCATGTTTTGCCTGTATTGTTTCCTCCACTGAGAGCACCATCCGTCTTTCTTCAGAGATTCAAGCAAATTAGGGGTGGGGGTGGGAGGATCAGGGCAGGTTTCCCAGAGGAAGAGAGTCTTAGATTCCCCACTCCCTGGTTCCCTTAACCTTTCCATATCTCACCCAAATCCCATGGTGGGTGGGGAAAGGGCAGTGGCTAGGAGTAGGACTAGGTATCCAGAGCCTGGACAATGCCTGGCATATAATAGGTGCTCAGTGAAAGGGTTTGGAGTAAATACTTAAGTGACTTCATTGAGGAATGAGGTAGCATTTGCCATTCACAGACTTTGGATCCTGCCAAGACCTAGAAAGTGGATTAAGGTGGGGGGATGGGGTAGCAGGCAGCAGGGCCTCACATAAAGAAAGTGGGGCAGAGACAAAATCTGACAGAATGATCTGCCATGTGTTGGTGCTGGGTGTGCATTTGCCTGTGCTTGCTTGAGTATTTTCAGGGAAGAGTTTGCTCATGTTACCAGGGCAGGCAGGTATTGCACATGGATATGTGTGTGCAAGAATAGAGGGACAAGTGCTTGTGTGCACCATTTACATGCAGGTGGGGATCTTCACATGTGGGCCTGGTGAGGGGTGTGACTACATCTGGGACATGCTGATATGCATGAGCTGTGGATGATATGTTAGGCAGAACACATCTGTTGCTATTGGTCTGTGTGCACATTATACAGTTCTGTGGCAACTGGACTTGTTTCCTTGCACATGTGTACCCACTTGTCTGCAACTACATACATTAAATGTTTAAATGGGCTGCTTTGGCTGTCCTTGGCATGTGCTTATGTGTTTCATGGGATTGGGGCCCTTAATGGGTATGTATGAGTACTTGTCTGAGTATTACAGCATGAGTAACACATGTATTGTGAACATGCATCAAACACATGCGGGTGTATCCATACATGTGCCTGCAGGCACGCATGCCTGTATTGCAGGGATTATGTGTGTGGTGGATGACTGTGTCCCATTATGTGTATATGCCTATGTTCACACAGTGTGTGAGGATGCACGTGTGTGCATGTGTGTATAGTTCCAGGCAGATGGTCTGTGTGGAGGCTTAGTAGATCCTGAGCATTTCTGTTTACACAGGGATGGGTCTGGGTGTGAGTGTGTGGATAAGCTGATGCGGGTGGGCCCCTACTTGTGGAAAGGGGGAACAGGTATTTTTGTTCAATTCCATGGACAAGCTAGTTCAGGGGGCCTACAAGGCCCCTCTGAGTTTAGCTTCACTCATTTCCAGCCCAGCCCACCTCACCACTCCATCCTCTCCTCACTGCCAACTCCTGTTCAGCCATCATAGCCTCTCCCTTCCCAGGCTTGCTTCTCCCAGAATTTCCCCTTCACCCCACTCTTTCTTGCCTCTTACTCATCCCTATACCAGCCTCACTTCACTCCCCTTACACCTCAGGGCTTTATCACTCGGCCCACCTCACACACAGCCTGGCCACCGCCCAATTACCCCTCCAACTGGTGACTCTTTCTTGTAAATCCCCCAAATCCAACACAATCCTTCCCTCAGGCCTCTGTTTCTGGAAGCCTCATCCCTCTAGTGGTCTCTCCCTTATGCCACCCCCGCAGCCGAGCCTCCAGTTTGCGTCACAGTTAAGTGTGAGATTCCCCCCACCTTCCACTAGGCAAACCTTCCAGAGAAACCCAACTTGGAGGTTGTGAGGGTGGGCGACGCGAGGGCGTGGAAAAGAGAGAGGGTAGAGTCAGCCAAGAACACCCACTTCTGGGGGCGCCTCCTGCGGTATCACCTCCAAGTGATAGGCAACTTAAAGGAAATGGAGAGCCCAGTAGGGGGTCTTAACATTCACCTTCCTCCTACTCAGGCTTAGTCTATGGAGGTTTCATGGAGGTTCCCTTCATTTCCCCCACTCCCCTAATTTCAGAGGCCTGGGGGCCACTGACAAGATGAATTGACCTTCGATTTTCAGGACCCTTCTTCCATCACTCCCAGCCCCGTCCAGCAGAAATGGGTTCGGAGAAAGGAGGCACCTGTCACTTTAAGAACACCCGCGTCCACGCCGGCGCAGCCCGGCCCCATTTGCACTCTGGAAGCCGGGAAGCCGCCGCGGCGGGGAGCGGGCGGGCGGGGCTGGGTTTGTGAATGAAGCGGCTGAGGGGGAGGGGAGGGGGGTGGGGAAGCGGGGGAGGTTCCAGCTCCGGGTCCTGCCCACCCTGGGTCCAGGCAGCCTCAGTTCAGCACTCACACACTCCCCATTTCTCCATCACCCAAATTCTCCAGAAGCCTGACATTTCAAGCTTAGCTGACACACCCTTTCCCCCACCCCAGCCTTCTTGAGGGTAGGAGTGAGGGGGGCGGACCCTAGTCCATAAGACTCCTGGTTCAGGGCTCTGTAGGCCGTGAACCCGGGTCCATCACCACCCCTGCCGCCCAAGGACTCCCAGAGCCTGAGTTCTCAACATAAGTACCCCAGACGCGAAGGTCTTGGTCGGATGGCTTCTTCCCCATCCTAGCCATAAAGGTGTGGGGGGTCATGCCCCTCCTGCGTCTCTCTCCCTCCCCCCACCCTAACGCAGAGCGTGGGCCTGGGCGTGGGCCTCCGTGCAGATGGCGTTCTGGCCCCAAAATAGCTCCCCCCTACGTCTCCCTCCCTCACTCCCTCCAGCACAAAGTGGGTGAGGTGAGGATGGGCCGGAGGGGGGCCAGGGGACACTGTTCTTCCAAAACGTCGGCTCCTTGCCAAAAAGGCCAGGAACGTGTTTGGGAAAACCAGTGGGGGAGGGAAGAGGAAAAGGTTCTCAGGCCAGAGTTAGCTTGAGAAGCGCCCTCAGACCCCTAATCGTAGCCCTCTCTGGATGTTGGGAGGGGATCTCCAGCCTCCTTCCACACCCGAATCCCCTCTATACCAGGGCTGGAGGATTCCTAGAACTCGTGGAAGTCCTGATGGCCAAGTCCCCTATCCAAATTTTACATCCTCAGGGGTTGGACAACCCTTCCGTTGCCCTCCCCTTCGAATTCCAAGCCACATCCGCGTCCAGGAGGACCCGCAGTTCTACCCACAACATAGGACTCCTTCCAAGTACCACGCAGGATTCACTCGAACTACCCTAGCCCAGCCCCTCCACAAGAACCCCTTAATAACACGGTCTACACAGACGCCCCAGCCTAGATTGTTTCCGGATAAAGCACCAGATCCCTGCCCGCGTCCACATGGGCCGCGCGTTCTGCCGGTCCACACGACTCCCCAGCAGTGGTCACCAGGACCCCCTCAGAGCCCGCTACGTCTACCCTCTCAGGTGCCTTGCCGCGTGGACAAAAGCTACACCCTCAAAAGTCTGGCCGTGTGTACTCGGGTTACCCCCTCTGGAGCCCAGCCGCATCCACGCGGACCGGAGCCCAGCCCGCGTCCACGCGGGTTTCTCAACCCTCAGCCCCCCCTCCTACCTCCAACGCAAAGCAGAGACATGTCTCCGGAGTCGCCGGCGGACCGGAGGCGGCCCGGCCGGCTTGGCGGATCGGGCTCAGTAGCCACTGGGCCAGGGTATCTTCCGGCTGCAGCCCGCGCTCGGCTCACGCCGGGGCCCGGCCGCCGCCACCAGCCATCTTGGTTCAGCACCGGGGGCGCGGACAGCTCCTGACGTGGCTCTGATGCTGGGCAGGCAGGCGGAGCCCAGGGACGCCTGATGGGGCGGGGGTGCCGCAGACTGGGGGGGCTGTTAAAGGGCCTGGCGCCGAGTAGGGGCTTCCCGCCCCCAGATCTCCCCACATATGGTGACAGAAAGCGGCATCTACGCAAGTTCCCTTCTGGTTCTGCTCCCCAAGTATCTCTATTACTCTGTCTCTAGGTCTCTGTCTCCTGACTGTTTATCTCTTTCTCTCCTGGGTCTCTGTTCCCCTGACTCTGTCTCCCCATCTCTTCCAGTCATGTGTCTGTCGCTAAGCCGTTCTCTGTCTGGTTCTCTGTGTTTCTGCTTCGTTCTGTCTAGGTTATTATGTCTGTGTTCACTCTCTCTAAGCCTGGGACCCAGCCTGTGGGTCCTTGTGCACACTGTAACCGGATCCCATCCTTCATCCTTTACTCCATTGGGTAACCGGAATACTCTTATTCATCCATCAGTGCCCAGTGAACATCACTTCCTCCAGTAAGCCTTCCATGCCTACCCCAAATTGAGCCTTTATTCCACCACTCTGGACTCCCAGATCCCCATTCCTTTCCTCCGGTTGGACGATGACACCTCTGCAACTCCACTCACAACTCTTCCCCACATATCCAGCTGGGCAGTTCTATGTGGGCTCTTGTCCTGCAAACCTATTCACTATATGTCAACAGTGCCTAGAATACCACCAGAGGCTGAGCCCTGCAGAGTCTTCTGTCTTTAGCAAACATGAAGGAGCTTCCTAAACATAGAGTGTGCTCGGAGTCAGTTGTAGTAAGACCTTTGTTTACAACCCAACTCTGCCTCTCATCACCAGCACAACCTTAGAAAAGTCATGTGACCTTTCCATGCCTCAGTTTCCCCACCTGTAGAATGGGAGTGATAAGCAGACCCTCCTCACATAGTTGCAGGAGTTATTATATGAGTTAACACCTGAAAACAATTGGAATGGTAATGGCTAATAGTAACCATTTTTGTACTCTCTCACTGCTTTTAAAATATTTATTAATCAATTAGATATAGGTAAGGAATAAGAAGTAGCATTGCCAGGCTTGGATAAAAAGCATTATCGGGGCAGTGCCTGTGGCTCAGTGAGTAGAGCACTGGCCCCGTATACCAAGGGTGGCGGGTTCGAACCCAGTCCCGGGACAAACTGCAACAATAAAAAAAAAATAGCCAGGCATTGTGGCAGGCACCTGTAGTCCCAGCTACTCAAGAGGCTGAGGAAAGAGAATCACCTAAGCCCAAGAGCTGGAGGTTGCTGTGAGCTGTGATGCCATAGCACTCTACCGAGGGCAACAAAATAAGACTCTGTTTCAAAAAAAAAAAAAAGGCATTATCATCATAATGGAAGATCCCTGTGTTCTGCCTCTCCAATCTCATCATCCTTCCCTTCAGATGGAAAAACTACCACAAATTATCGTTTTCATTCACCTCCTTTTTTTTTTTTTTTTTGAGATAGAGTCTCACTCTGTCACTCTGGGTAGAGCACCATGGGATCATCACAGTTCACAGCAACCTCAAACTCTTGAGCTCAAGTGATCCTCTTGCCTCAGCCTCCCAGAGTGCTAGGATTATAGGCATGAGCTACCACATCCAAGTATGTGGGACTACAGGCATGAGCCACCACATCGAGCTATTTGTTTCTCTTTTTTTTTTTGAGATAGAGTCTCACTTTCTTGCTTTTGATAGAGTGCTATGGCGTCATAGCTCACAGCAACCTCAAACTCTTGAGCTCAATTGATTCTCTTGCCTCACCCTCCCAAGTATCTGGAACTAGATGCACCTGCTACATCACCCAGCTATTTTTAGAGGCAGGGTCTCACTCTTGCTCAGGCTGGTCTCAAACCTGTGAGCTCAAGCAGTCCACACACCTCAGCCCTCCAGAGAGCTAGGATTACAGGCATGAGCCATTGCACCTGGCTTCAGCTATTTTTTTCTCTTTGTAGTAGAGACAAGGGTCTTACTCATTCTAGTCTTGAATTCTTGGCCTTAAGCATTCCTCCTGCCTCAGCCTCCCAGAGTGCTAGGATTATAGGCATGAGCCACTGCACCAGTCCTTCTCCATATACATATATATATATATATATATGATCTTTTTGAGACAGAGTCTCATTCAGTTGCCCTGGGCTTGAGTGCCATGGCAACATAGCTCACAGAACCCTCAAAGTCTTAGGCTCAAGAGATCCTCTTGCCTCAGCCCCCAAAGTAGCTGGAACTATAGGAATCTGCTCTTGCTTAGGCTGGTGTCAAACTGAACATGTGTTTTATGACCCAGCCATAAAGTCCAAAGTCTGAGAATGGTCATAAAATCTTTTTTTTACAATAAATCCAAACTTGAAATAACCCAAAGGTCAACCCACCTACAAGCAATCCACCCACCTTGGCCTCCCACAATGCTATGATTATAGGCATGAGCCAATGTGCCCAGCCTTCTTCCTCCTTTTTTTAAAAAAAAGTTTTACCACAAGCTTGTCAGAAAACAATACATGGCGAAGTTTTGCATGCTTCTGATCTTTATGTAACTGACATCAAATGTTCGCACTCTTTGCTAGCTCTTTGTTTATTCAATATAATTCTGCTGATATTCATCCTTATTGCTGTGAATGGCTGGAACGCATGCATTTTCACTGCTGTATCGTATTCCTTCGCATGTAGCATTCAAGGTCTTGGCCGTCTGATGGTTCAATGAAAAATCACTGACAAGGTGCAGATTAATAGGAGAAAGAGCATGTGACTTTATTTAATACGTATACACAGAGGCCTTTAGAATGAAAACCCAAAGATACAGGGGATATCGTCCATTTTTACACTTCAGTTAAACAAAATACGGACAGTCATGTAGAAATATAACTGGACAAAATGTATGATATAATGCTAACAGACTGAGGAGGGTTGCCCAGAGCACAGCAAGGGTAGTCTATCAAGATTCTTCCTGGCCTCTCTGAGCATTCATTTATTTCTTCTGCCTGTGAAGCAGGGCTCTCTCTGGAATGGGGGTCTCATTTCTTTATGGCCAGTCTTTTTTACACAGATTATTTTTAGGTTTTATGGCTGGCTATGCGGGAAAAGGGTACTGGTTTCTATGATCTGCCTTGAGGAAGAGGATTCTAGTTTCTATGACTAGCCATGGGGGAGAATAAGACCAAGAGGCAAAGGAGGGCAGGAGAAGGCCAGAGAAAAACTTTTGCTTCTGAGTCTGCTTCTGAGGCCTTCACTTTAGGGTATATACAGACCCCGAGTTACAAACCTCTGACTGATGTATGACTCACAATAAGTGGAGGCTATTACAGATAATAGGTAAATGTACCGATTCCAACTTACATACAAATTCAACTTAAGTACAAGCCTACAGAGCCTATCTGGTTTTATAACCCAAGGGCTGCCTGTGCTGTTTTCTGAACCTCAACATACGCATCTTAAGAGAAAAGGCAGCTGTGCACCGTGGCTCATGCCTGTAATCCTAGCACTCTGGGTGCTTTTGGTGACCTTTGGGTTATTTCAAGTTTGCGTTTTTTGTAAAAAGCTTTTATGACCATTCTCAGACTTCAGACTTTAAGGCTGGATCATAAAACACATGTTCAGCTTCACCAGATAATATCACATTTTTAAATTCTGACTCCAGCAATTTGCATCATACTAGCACAATATAAACATCTGTTGTCCCATGTTTTGAATTGTCCAGGTGTTTTAATTGTGCAGATGTGGAGGGAATGAAATGCTGCCTCATTTCAGTTTTGATTTCCTCTCTGATTGCTCATGAGGTTGAATTTTTATGGCAGTACTGGTTCCTTCTCCTGGCAAAATGTCTGTTCAAGTCTTTTATCTATTAAAAACATTTGGGGCAATGGTGGCACCTGTAGCTCAGTGGGTAGGGTGTCAGCCACATACACCAAGGCTGGTGGGTTGGAACCCAGCCTGGACCTGCCAAACAACAATGACAACTGCAACCAAAAAATGGCTGGGCATTGTGGCGGGCGCCTGGAGTCCCAGCTACTTAGGATGCTGAGGCAGGAGAATCACTTGGACCCAGGAGTTTGAGGTTGCTGTGAGCTGTGATGCCATAGCACTCTACCAAGGGCGACATAGTGAGACTCTGTCTCAAAAAAAGACTCGGCGTCCATAGCACAGTTGGTTATGACGCCAGCCACATACACCTAGGCTGACAGGTTTGAGCACAGCCTGGGCCAGCTAAAACAACAATGACAACTGCAACAAAAAATAGCTGGGCATTGCGGTGGGCACCTGTAGTCCCAGCTGCTTGGGAGGCTGAGGCAAGAGAATTGCTTAAGTGCAAGAGTTCGAGGTTGCTGTGAGCTGTGCACTCTACTGTGAGGGCAATATAGTGACACTCTGTCTCAAAAAAACAAAAATATAAATAAATAAATAAATAATAAAAAATTTTGACCATCTTTTCCTACAGATTTGTAGGATTTCTTTTCTTTTTTCTTGTAGGATCTTTGTAGGATTTCTATTTCTTTTTTCTATGTAGCATCATCATAGCTCATAGCAACCTCAAATTCTTGGGCTCAAGAGATCCTCTTGCCTCAGCCTCCTGAGTAGCTGGGACTAAAGGCACTCATCACAATGCCTGGCTAGTTTTCACTTTGCTCAGGCTGGTCAATTTGTAGAATTTCTTATACATATTAGATATAAATCCTTTGTCAGTTTCATGTGTTGGAAAAATCTCCAATTTTTAAGTTTGTCTTCACTCTACTTATTGTGTCTTTTCTGAAAAGAAGTTCTTAGTTTTCTAATAAGCTTTTTGTTTGGGAACAATTTTAGGTATACAGGACAGTGGCTGAGGTAGACAGCCACAAAAAGAACAGAGTATCTGGTATACCCAGCTTCTGCTACTGTTAACATCTTACGTATGGTTATAGGGTATTTGTTAAAACCAAAACATTAATGTTGGCATTTATTATTAATTAAATTGCAACTTTATGCCTGTCATGCACCCTGATATTCATCCACGTTGCTCTGAGTGGCTGGAAAGCACGCATTTTCCACTGCTGTTTAGTATTCCTTTGTATGTGTAGGAGCAAAGGGCTTGGCCCTCCAAAAGTTTGCTGGAAAATCCCTGACAGGACGTATTCCTTGCATTTCACTGGTCTTCCCACTAATGTTCTCTTTCTGTCCAAGGGTCAAATTCAGAATCCCCCATTGTATGTAGTCATCTTATCTCCATGGTCTCCCCAATCCGTTTCTTAGTCTTTCCTTATTTCTCATGACCTTGACACTTTTGAAAAGTACTGGCCAGGGATTTTGTGTAAAATCCCTCAATTTGGGTTTGTCTGATGTTTTCTCATGATTAGGCAGGGGTCATAGGGTTTGTGGGGCAGACCACAGAAGTGGGTCTCCATTACATCATATGAGGGGTACCTGGTACCACATGGCATCCATCGCTCATGATGTTAATTGTGAGCACTTGGTGCAGGGGTGTCTTCTAGGTTATCCACTGTCCAGTTGTTATTTTTCCCTTTCTCTATTCTATTATTTAGAAACAAATCACTAAGTTTCTCAAGGGGAGGGAATTACCATCCATTTCCAAGAGGAGGAGTAGCTATATAACCCACTTAATTTTAAATTCTTTGCGGTTTTTGTTTTTTTGAGACAGAGTCTCACTTTGTTACCCTTGGTAGAGTGACATGGTGTCACAGCTCACAGCAACCTCAAACTCTCTGGGCTTAAGCAATTTTCTTGCCTCAGCCTCCCAAGTAGCTGGGACTACAAGCACCCACCACATTGCCCGGCTATTTTGTTGTTGTTGTTGCAGTTGTCATTATTGTTTAGCAGGCCTGCTCCGGCCCCGAACCTGCCAGCCTTGGTGTGTGTGGCTGGTGCCCTACTCACTGAGCTACAGGTGCTAAGCCTAAATTCTATTTTTAACTCCTGCAAAATACATATAACAAAATTTACCATTTTAAAGTGTACAATGCACTGGCATTTAGCACATTCGTGATGTTGTCATGCAGCCACCACCTCTGTCTAATTCCAGAACATTTCCATCACCCCAAAAGGAAACCTTGTCCCCATTGGCAGTCACTCCATTTTCTTTCCCTCTAGCCCCTGGCAATCACCAGTCCACTTTTTGTTTCTATGGAATTAATTTTAAATTCTTCAGCTTGATTAATCTTTTCCTTTGCAGTATAGGACACTATGTCCACGTCACAGCACGCTATGTCTTGTGTAAGAGATCCTTTTCTGCCCCAGAATCGTAAAGATTTTCTTATAGCGCCTTTTACGTTTTTAGAGTTTTATCATTTACAGTCATGTCTTGACTTCTGTACTGATTTCTGAGTGTGGAGTGGGATAAAGTCCAGTTGCATATTTTGTCCATGGGGATGGTCAATTGTTCTAATACCCCTTGGTGAAACTGTCACAACGCAAGTTTTCACACATGTGTGCACTTATGCTAGTGGTTTTCACAGACCAAGCAGAAGGCATGCTGTACTCCTGGACGGCCACCCCACCTAGGGTCTGCTCTGGGCTCTCTCTTCTGTCACCAGGCCTATCTGTTTTTCTAAGCTTCCTACTAATCACTGACATCTGGTGATACCAGGCACTTACCTTGTTCTCTTTCCTCAGGAGGATCTGAGTTAGTTTATGCCTCCTCAGCTTTTTGGGAACAAAAAACATGGAGAAGCCCCGTGGGAACTTTGGGATTGCATTGCGTCTATTAACCAAAGCAGGAGAATCAGCATCTTTTGTGATGGTGAATCTTCTGAGGTGCAAACACAGTGAGTCTTTCCATTTATCTATCTTCCAATTAGACTTATAACATTAGGATTTATTTCTAGATGCTTTGAATATTTGATGCCATAGACGAACGCCATCAATAGATAACCTTTTTGTTTTTGTACCTGTTACTTGAAGAAGTGTAGAATGCAATTGACTCTAGCATCTATCAAGCTTTCTCAACCTTTTGTAAATCCAATAATTGTATTTGCACATTCTTTGGGGGTTCATTGTATACAAGGACGTCATCTGCAAATGGAGACACTTTCTTTTGTTCTCCAGTCCTTGGACCTTTCATTTATTTTTCCTTTAGTAAAATGCAAGCACTGTGGTAACAGGCATCCTTGCTTTGTTCCTGATATTAAAGAGAACTCAGATCCAATTAATTTTTAAGCTCGGGTGCCCCATTTTACTCCCACCAACAGCTCAGCTAATTCCAAAGCTATTGATTTGAGCCATCCCCTCTCTCCTCTTAATTAGGCCATGCTTCCTCCATCTTCTCTTGCCCTGCCTTCTCTGTGGCTCTCTCTTTCCCTGTTCTCCTCACTGTGCATCTGCATTTGTGTCTTTTGCAAGCTCTCTCTCTCTTTCTCTGACTTTCTCTCTCTGTTCTCTCTTGGCTTCTGATGTCATGCGCTCTCTCCGTCACCCATGAAAACCCACAAAGGAAAATCATTGAAATGAAAGTGATGGGAGACAGTTCACAAAGTGGTGAAAAGTACAACTTCCTCCCATGCGTGGAGAGATGCTGCACCAAATCCACACAAATCCCTTCCACTCTGCTGATCTCCAGGCCGTCCTCAGGGGCCCTGCTCGTAACATCTCCTGTGCCAACAGCAGTGATGGTGACATCCAGCCTTGGGATGAGAAAGGTTCCCCTTCACACATCTGGAGAGTTCAGATTTTTTTTTGCAGTTTTTGGCTGGGGCTGGGTTTGAACCTGCCACCTCCGACATATGGGGCTGGTGCCTTTCTCCTTTTGAGCCACATGTGCCGCCCGAGAGTTCAGCTTTTAAATGGGGAAGGGGCAGCATGTTTCTAGAAACCCCAGCCCAGAGCCACCACCTCACAATCCTTACTGGGCACATTTGATGGTACTGGCACTGTGCAAAACTCCACAGAGTAGAGAGATGTGGATGAGATGTCAATCAATTCATTCAGCAAGCATTTGTTGGCACCATCTGGATGCTGGGAACTATGTTTGTCACCAGGTTCTGCAAAGTGACATGATTCCTAGCGCAGAAGGTAGAAATGAATAAGCATGCAGAAAGGAAGTCAAGGAAACTTACAAGGAAATGATGAGGCCCGGTAACAGAGAGGGATGGTGGGGAGGAGGCAACACCTAAGCTGAGATGCAAAGGTGGAGAGGCCAAGATTAGGGAAAGATAAGGAGGGGCGTTCATAGAATGGGTGCAATGGCCCTGGACTGGGACCACAGTCCTGGAGGAACCAACGAGGCTGATGTGTCCAGATATGAGCAAGTGATAGGGGAGAGAGGGAAAGAGAGAGGGGGAGTAAGCAGGAGTTGTTTAGGGCCTGGAGGGCATGGGGGTGGGGATTGGATTTACTCTGAGATGGACAGAGGAACAGACACAGAAAGAGAGACAGAGAGGGAGAGAGACTGTGAGTAGGAGGGAGAAATGGGGCCATCCTCGCCACAGCATCTGCTGAGCTCAGCCTTTTTTGTTGTTTTTGTTTTTAGAGACTGGGTCATACTCTATTGCTCAGGCTGAACTGCAGTAGCATGATCATAGCTCACTGCAGCCTTGAACTCCTGGACTGAAGTGATCCTCCTGCTTCAGCCTCCTGAATACCTAGGACTACAGGACAAGGCAGGAAATGATCCCAGCAGGCCCTGAGGCTCCAGCCCAAGCCCCAGTGGCCACTAAAGGCTGGTTCTTACCCACACACCCCTACCGCTAGACCCTTCTCTG
Source organism: Galagoides demidoff (assembly GCA_963574575.1). Classification (NCBI taxonomy): domain Eukaryota; kingdom Metazoa; phylum Chordata; class Mammalia; order Primates; family Galagidae; genus Galagoides; species Galagoides demidoff. The sequence continues at coordinate 32,263 of CAUYQV010089869.1, forward strand.
ATGCCCTCCAAGCTACACTGGCAGGGGGTGATGACTGTGTGCTGAGGACAAAATCAGCACACAGTAAGAGCTCTGTAAATGTGAATGAGTTAGTACATGCTACTGGGAGAGAGGGAGGGATGGAGGGGAGGAATGGTGGGCAGATTGGCAGGGGTACAGATTGTTCAAGGTCTCCTGGCTAAAGGAAGATTGTGGATTATACTCTGAGAGTAATGGGGAGCTGTGGGAGGACTTGTGCATAGGAGGGATTTTAAGAATCTTTTGGGATGGCTGAGGGGAGAAGGGAGAGCCAGGACAGGAGTGTAGGTGGTAAGAGGCCTGGGTAGCATCCAACAGGGATATGGCAGGGCCCATGGGAGTGCTGGGAGTCTCAGATTCATTATGGGCCCTGAGCCCACAGGACATGCTGATGAATGGGACACATGGGGTAAGGAAAGAAAAGTAATAAGAGTGAGTCCAGGCTGAGGACATTGGCAGCTGTATGACTGTGGAGCCACCAGCTGGATGGAGAAGCAGCAGATCTCAGGGATAGAAAGTGAGAGTTATATTTTGGTTTTTTAAGTTGAGACACCTACGACACACCCTGTGAGAATATCCCGTGGATGCTTCAGTCCGGAGCTTAAGGGAAACAGACACAGGGTTGGAGATACCAATAGGATAATCATCAACATGAGATAGGCTGTGGCCACTTGGGGCAAGAGTGTAGGCAGAGAGTAAAGGCCACCTTGACTTCCAGGAACAATCAAACCCAGGGTCCACTCTCCACACCTTTTTCTACCCTTGACACCAAACACTGTTATCAGGTCAGCAGCTATGTTATGTGCAGAAAACAAGGAATGAAGGGTCCTTGTTCCTCTTCTTCCATGTGCTCATTTTATATGTGGTAAGACTGACTCCCTGAGAAGTGGAGTGGGGTGCAAGGCATGTATGTGAAGGGAGGCTGGACCGACTCTCAGAATAGACCATTTCTGCAATGTTGATGTCCGTGTAATCACTCATTATTCCATAAACACAGCCGTGATCCCTACCCACGCCCATGCCATCCCAAAGTTTGAGGGGTCTTGGCCTGGGTGGGTGACAAGAGAATGGAACTTCTAAGGTCAAGGATAGGACAGAGGAAGGGCGACAGACTAGGGAGGAAGGAGGATCTGATTGAGAGAGGCTTCCTGGGAAGGGAGAGGATCTCACTCAGCACTCAGGAATTGGAAAAAGGGTATTCCTGGCAGAAGGCAGGATATGTGCAGATTCTGTAAGGCTGGATCTCCTACTGGATCTAGTTATGGCTGTCAGGCTACTGTGACAAAGAAAAATCGATGGTTTGATGCCTATAAAATGGGGATAAACACTGTTTCCCAGAGAACTAAATGGGATAAGGGTAACATCGACCCTTCACAGTTCCAGGCTCTGCCCCGCAGGGCTGTGGGGTGGGATATCTAAGAAGGCAAAAGAGCTGCACAAATCCAGATCTAGTGAGGGAGGGGCTCGGGACTCAAAAAGGTGAGGGCTCAGCCCAAAGTCCTCAGAGTGACCAGCAGGGGGCAGCACTAGGCCAATGCTTGACCCCTGGCCTAAAGGTGAGCAGGAGCCAGGGAGCCTATGAGGGGAGTCAATTTATTCAACTGCAGTGTGCCAGGCGCTAAGCAGAACTCTGTAAATGTTCACTCTGTTAATCTCTATAGTAAAGTTTACAGATGGGGAAACAGAACGGAAACGTTAAGTCACTGGTGCAAGGTCACACAGCAGATGAGTGGCAGAGCTGGAATTTGGATTTAGGGGGCCCAACTAAGGCCCTTAAGCCCTAACTCCACAGGTTCTCCTTCCCCTAAATGTCCTAAAATAACAATTAAAAAAAAATCTACTCAACTCTTCTTCCTATTACCTCATTTACGTTAGGTGTCCAGAGGTGAGTATGATCATTTCCATTTTACAGATGAGGAACCTGAGGCACAAAGGATTGATACTGGGAGCCAGGGTGGTGCTATATCCAACACAATCATTCTGGGAGTGTTGTTGGACCCAGAAGTCCAACCGTCTGTCACCCAAGCCAATCAATAGAGAGGGGGATGAGAGATTAACAGTTTCACTTTTATTTACAGAAAAGGTACAATTCCAAAAAACAGTGAGGATATCTCCTCAAAGAGCTGTTCTAAGCTGTTTCTTTTTGTTACTTTTATACCCTCACAGTAAGAGTAAGGGTAAGCATCAGCAATGTTATCATCATAGCACACATTAAACAGATTCATCCTCATAGGTTTTACAAAGTTACACAATATCTTCCTATCTTAAAGTGATTATATCTTCAAAGCATTTTTACTCTAGACTAAATTTATAGTTAGTCAACACTTCAGTGGGTGCACAGAGTGCCCTGAGTCCTTGACTGGTACCATGGAGTCCAGTCTCTCAGCTTATCTATGACAACAGGCCTTGGAAGTGAATAAACAATCTCCAGATGTCAGCATTTAGGCTCATTTGGCCTCACCAGGGCCTGTCCAGCAGTGCCCTGTACTTACAGAGTAATGGTATTTGGGTAAGCAGGGGCTGACATCAGGAGCATGTGAGACTCATCCACAATTGGGTCTGGAATCAGCTCAGGGGAGAGGGCTGCACTAACCTTGCCCTCTGCAGCCTCCAGTACACTCTTCTACACTACATGCGACTGACCAGCCAAGTCCTTAGACATGCCCCAGCTCAGTCTGCACCCCCATTTATACCTCCCCCTCCAAGTCCTGCTTCCCCACCCCAACCTGACTGGATACCAGACTGGGGGCTAGGGGAGAGAGGGTTGAAGACCCTCAATACCAGGCCTCTTCCTCTGACAGGTGGGAAAGCCATGGATTAGAGACACTGAGGCATATGCTTAAACCACCCAGGTAGTAGGCACACCCAGACCCCAAGCCATATAGGACCTCGTGCCTATAGGACCACCATAAGGCACTGTCAGGCTGGGCTGTTTTAGCATCTCGGTGCCAGCGGCTGACACTGGATGAGCACTCTATGAAACTGTTTGAGACCCATATGCAAGCACGCTTTAGCTCCAAAATGCAAAGAGGGAACTGCAAAGTTCAAATGAATGGATGTTTAATTACATTCAGGAGCAGGATGTTAACTTTATTAAGGGTTAAATTCAGTGCATCTGGAAACAGGCCTGGGCTTGGATATGCTCCCCTTAGAAAGACAGCAATGGATCACTGCCAGCTGTCTACTCAAAGAGCTACCTGTAGGCAGTCGATTTCCAAAGCAAAATGAGAAATCACCAAAGTATCTAAGGTGAGTGTTTAGCACAAGCTGGCTTGTATGCTTGGGCTGTTTTAACTTCCCACAGAGACCCTACTGGTTCAAGCGACTAGGGAAAAAAGGCACAGGGAGGGGGGCGATACAGCCACGATTTGAACCCCACCAGGTTGGTGTCTGCATCCTTGACCCCTGACTGGTCCTCAACCTTACGTTTTACAACGGGGTCAATAATGGGAAGGGCGATGAGAGTACCTTGGTGATTGTTTGATATAGCGCAGGTGTGGACACAGCTCTGTTTGGAGGCCCAATGTCTGGGCGGGGACGGGAAACTGGGTCTGGACCCAACTTGTTACGGTCCACCCACCTAAGACGGAGGAGCCTCCAGCGCAGGTCGCCCTGGGCTCTGGATCTGGACAGAATGGACAGGATGCAGCACCACCCTGACCAAGCTTCTGTGGCCGCCGCTGGTTGGACCAGAGCATAGCATCCTGACAACCAATAAGAGGGCGTACTTCCAAAGCTCCACCCATAAGGCCCTACTGGCGCGGTGATTGGCGCTTTCGACTTCCCATCAGTCTGGTAGCCTCTGGGCTGCCCCTTCCCTGGAAGTCTTGAATTCCTCTGAACCTACACCTCTCCCTCTGCAAGCTTTTGCATCCGCCATTCCCAGTTCCTGGAACACACTTTCCCTTCTTTCCTTCTGTAAAATAAGCTGCTTCCTCACCCTCTCTCAGCTGAAATGCCCCTTCTTCTGGGAAGCCTTCCCTGATTCCCGAGAGTGGGTAGAAGTCACCTTTTCTCACCATGCCAGTTTTCTTGTCTGTTTTCCAAACAGGCGGCAAGCTGCTGCTGCTGCTGCTTCTTTTTTTTTAATTGTCTGGGATTCGTTGAGGGTACAAAGAATTAGGTCACATGATTGCATTTGTAGTCGTTTATACAGTTCACTTTTTATGTTCTCTCTGTTCCCACACCCTCCAGGCTACCACCATGGCCTTCAAAATAAAACCTACACTCATTCTGGCGACTCAGGAGGCTCTGCATGGCTTGCTGCTCATGGAACCTCCTGCCCTCACTTTGCATCTCTCTGTTACTCGGCAGTCTCCTTTCAGCCTTCAAATACACCAAGCCTTTTTTGAACTCAGGTCCTTTGCACATGCTGTTCTGTCCACGGTACATGCTCTTTCTTTTCCAGGTGCTCCTCTTCCACTGTCCCATACCTGTGCTCAAGTTTTCCAAATCCTTTAGGTCGTGGTTTGAGCACTACTTCTCCCAGAAAAGTCTTCCTAGAACTCTCCAGGTTTGGTTGGAATGTCCCTGTTCTATCTCCAGGTTCCTGCTCATCTGGAATGCATGGGCCTCCATTCCCAGGCAAAAATTAAAATCCCCTTCCATCACTACCACACTGCCACCAGACCCATGCAGTAGGAGCTAGGCCTGTTTTTCCTTTAATATATCCCACCCGGGGAAACTGAGTTTTCACTGCTTGGAGGTGGTTTGGAGTAGGCCCAAGCATCTCTTTCTCATCTTGGCCTGATTTAACCCAAGCAATATATTTCAAAACAAAAACATTCAACACCATCTCCTTCTGCTCTGGGGAAATCAACTGGAACTACAGACTCCTCCCAAGAGCCCCCCACTGTTGCTGTTAGAGCCCCCATGTTCCTCTACCCAGGGTACCTCTTCCCTCCATCTCTCTTTGCAACTCATTTGTGATCCCCTGGAGGAGTCTATATCTTGTTCTGTCTCCTGGAGCTTGGAGGATCCTCGGAGCCAGGCTGGAGTGAGGGAAGCACAGTGGGTTTGGCTGATAGTGATGGGATGTTTGTTGAATAAATGAATGTGTATCATCTGCCTGGTGGTGATCCCAGTCCTCTCTGGGGTGGAGGATCCTCAGATGCTCCCTATGCACTCTTCAAAAACCCAGTTTCAATGTCACTTTTTCCAGGATACCTTTCCTGTCACCCCAGCGATAGTACCCATCCCTTCCCCAGTTTATGGCTTTACCCTCTAGCCCAGCCCTGACTTCATTGAGCAGGCGGACATCTGTGTCCAGCTCATCTTCCTCTGGACTATGTTTCCTTGGGGCCCAGGACTGAGACCACTTGAGTACTCCAGCAGCACCCAGCACAGGAAAGTTGGCCAGCAATATTTACTGAATAAATGAATAAATGAACCTGGAGTCAGATGCTCCAGTGAATCTGGTAAAATTACAGCTGACACATCAGTCATTCAATCTGTTCCCTACCCTCTCTGAAACTCATTTTCCCATGTGCTAAATGTGTTAACTCAAAGTCTGTGCCCCAGGTGGCTGCAAAGATGAAATTAACTAACACACAGATCTTGTGACCTCAGGCTCCCTTGAAGCCCAGACCAGGAGTGATTCACACCCAGGACCAGCAAGAAGCTTTGTTCCCCTCGTTACCACCCAGGACAGGAGTGTTGCTTAAGGAATGTTAATATACAAAGTTGATAGGAGGGGGGAAGGAGGGGAAAAAAGCAAATATTAAAATTTCAACAACCCAAGTATTAAGGATATGAGGTGATATGGCTTCTCTCATGAGCCTCTTGAGAAGTAGTCTATTTCTTACCCAGCCATTCCATCCCTGGGCATTCACTGGGGGAAAAGAGGTACATTCCCCAAAGGTATGTACAAAAAGGCTCCAAACTGCTTAAGCCATGATAGTCAAAAGCTGGAAACAGGCTGGACCAGCAGCTTATGTCTGTAATCTCAGCACTCTGAGAGAATGAGTTGGGAGGATTACTTGAAGACAGGAGTTTGAGACCAGCCTGAACAAAAGCAAGACCCTATCTCCTCCCCCAAATAGAAAAAATTAGTTGAGCATAGTGGTGGTACCTGTAGTCCCTGGTACTCTGGAGGCTGAGGTAGAAGGTTTGCTTGAGCCGGGAGTCTAGGGTTGCAGTGAGCTATGACAATGCCACTGGACGCTACCTGGAACAACAGAGTGTGACTCTGTCTCAAAGCAAAACAAAAACAAAATGCTTAAAAATAACCCAAATGTACACTAACAGGTGAAGGGATAGTGAATCGTTGGTACCCAACAGTTACAATTATTTTTTATAGAAAAAGAACACACCCAAGCAGTGGTGAGGATGTAGGGATAGCGAAACCCTCATATACTGCTGGTGGGAGGTAGAATGGTGCAGCTGCTGAGAAAAACAGTCTAGCAGCTCCTCAAAAAGTTAAACACAGGGCGGTGCCCATAGCTCAGTGGGTAGGGTGACAGCCACATATACCCAGGCCGGCGGGTTCAAACCCAGCATGGGTCAGCTAAACAACAATGACAACTTCAACAACAACAACAAAATAGCCGGGCATTGTGGTGGGCGCCTATAGTCCCAGCTACTCGGGAGGCTGAGGCAAAAGGATCGCTTAAGCCCAAGAGTTAGAGGTTGCTGTGAGCTGTGATGCCATGGCACTCTACCAAAGGTGACAAAGTGAGGTTCTGTCTCAAAAAAAAAAGAAAAAAGAAAAAAGAAAAGGAAAAGCTAAACATAGAATTACTATGTGGCCTAGCAATTCCACTCCTGTATATACCAATATAATTGAAAATGGTGTTCAGGCTTGGCGCCTGTGGCTCAAGTGGCTAAGGTGCCAGCCACATACACCTAAGGTGGTGGGTTTGAATCCAGCTGGGGCCCGCCAAAACAACAATGATGGCTGCAACCAAAAAATAGCCAGGGGCTATAGCGGGTGCCTGTGGTCCCAGCTACTTGGGAGGCTGAGGCAGGAGAATCGCTTGAGCCCAGGAGTTGGAGGTTGCTGTGAACTGTGATGCCACAGCACTCTACCCAGGGGGACAGCTTGTGGCTCTGTCTCAAAAAAAAAAAAAAAAAAAGAAAGAAAATGGTGTTCAAACAAAAGAAAATATTATTTTTGGAGGGAGAGTTTCACTGTGTCACTCAGGGTGGAGTGCAATAGTGTCATCATAGCTCCCTGCAACCTCAAACTCCTACCCTCAAGCGATCCTACTGCCTCAGCCTATCAAAGTGCTAGGATTACAGGAGTGAACCAAGGCCAGGTGCTGCAGCTTACGCCTGAAATCCTACCATTCTGGAAGGGTGAAGCGGGTGGATGGCTTGAGCTCAGGAGTTTGAGACCAACCTGAGCAAGAGTGAGACCCCATCTCTAAAAATAGCTGGATGTTGTGGCAAGTTCTTATAATCCCAGTTACTTGGGAGTCTGAGGTAAGAGAATCCCTTGAGCCCAAGAGTTTGAGGTTCCTGTAAGCTGTGATCCCACAGCATTCTACGAAGGGTGACAAAGTGAGACTCTGTCTCAAATATAAATAAAATAAGATACAGGAGTGAACCAGTGAAACTGGCCCCCCAAAGTACTTGTACACAAATGTTAATAGAAAAAAATAACCAAAGGTAGAATCACAGTAGCCAACAATCACAATAGCCAAAAGGTAGAAACAACCCCAGTGTCAATGAATGTAGTAATTCCATACAATTGAATATTATTCAGCCCTAAAAGGGATGAAGTACTGACCCATGTTATGAATTAAACTTGAAAACATTCTGCTGTGTGAAAAAAGCCAGACACAGAATGTCCAGAATAGGCAAATCCTTAGGAATCAAAAAGTATGTCAGTGGTAGGCAGGGGCTAGAGGAAAGGCTAAATGGGGCATGAGGGCTGATGGGCATGGGGGGTGTCTCTTTAAAAGTATAAAAGCATTATGGAACTAGATATTAGTGAGGGTGGCACAACATTGTGAATGCACTAAATGTGACTGAATTGTATACTTTAATATGGCTAAAATGGTAAGTTTTATGTTACATGTATTTTACCATAATAAAAAACAGCAACAACAACAACAAAAATTGACACCCAGGAATACTACACAGTCATGAAAAGGAATAAGCACCTACTCTTCATCACAACATGAGAAGCAAGAAGCCAGATCCAGATACTGTCTGTGTGAAGTTCAAAACCATGTATAACTCCCCTGCAGTGATGGGGGTCAGGGCAGTGGTCACCTTGTGGGAGCAGAAAATCAACCAGAGGGTCCTAGGAAACACTAAGGCCTGACAATGTACTAGATCTTAACCTGAGAGCTGCCACTCTCATTAAAATCTGGTCTTAACATTCATGAACTATGTCTATGTCAAACCTCAGCAAAGATACTAAAAAGAGGAACAAATTGCCAGTGGAAGAAGATGAGAGCCTCTGACAGTCCTGATGGCCCTTCCACTGTGTACAAATACCATCACCTCTGACCCTTCTGAAAACTGGGGACCTAGAAACAGGCATGAAGATGAGCATAAACAAAAACCAAGCTAGGTTCGGTGGCTCATGCCTGTAATACTAACATCCTGGGAACCTGAGGTGGATAGATCCCTTGAGCTTAGGAGTTCTAGACCAGCCTGAGCAAGAGGGTGATCCCTGTCTCTAAAAATAGTTGGGCATTGTGTCAGGTCCCTGTAGTCCCAGCTACTTCCCAGCTGAGGCAAGGAAATCACTTGAGCCCAGGAGTTTGAGGTTGCTGTGAGGTACATGATGCCATGGCACTTTACCAAGGGCAACAAAGTGAAATTCTGTCTCAAAAACAACAGAAACAAAAAAAAAAAAAAAAACAAAGACCAGAGGGCAGTGATCTGAGTCCCATGCCTCGGATTTCAGAGATGTTCCCCACAGACTCCACACCAGGGTCCTCAGCCTGAGGGACACTTTAGGACACAAAGACCTCAAGGCTCCAGAACATGCAGGACATTAGCCCCCAAAGCCTAAGGGGGGAACTTCATCCCAAAGTAGGCACATCTCAGCACCTCAGGCCCTATATGACCAATTAGAATTAATACAACAACTATAACTCACAGCCTTGTACAGAAGGAGAAGGATGGACTTCAGTCAGAAGCTCCTGCGTTCAAATCTTGAGCCAAGCAATAAGTACACATGGAAGGAATAAATGAATGGATGGTAGACATTCAACATTGACATTGTGCCCATTTCAAAAGCCTTTATCATGCTCTTCTTAGATGTCCAGCCTTGTCCTGGGTCTGGCCTCCAAAGAGTCCCCAGCTTGGAAGGATATACACAGCCTGACACAAACATTCTCACCCTCATTATTGCTCAGAGCAACAGTAGAGGAAATCACAGGATATTACGACTCAGGGAAGGGAGCCAAGGGAGAGGGACCAGGATAGAGGAAGGATATCAGGGCCAAAAAGGAAGTGGAGTGCAAAAATGGTAGACAGCGCGTGGCTAGGGGCTGTTACACACTGACCAGAGAGGAAGTTGGGCTGAAAAACCCAGATAATGAACGGCAGTGGAAGGCTGATTCTGCTTCCCAGACCTTTCCCAGTCTGTCCTGATTTGCTTTGTACACCTCTGGAGACCCAGAGCTAACTCCTGAGGAAAACAGCTCAGTCTTCCCAGGTATGGGCAACAGTACAAAAGTTCCATGCAAGATGATGTGGCTGCTATAGGCAAAAAGAGCTGAAGAAGACTGGTGAGAAAGGGGTACACCCGTGAGAGCCACACAGGCAGCTTTTGCCACAGGCTGGATGTGGAGTCAGACCCACTTTGGATCAAATCTGCTTTACCAATTACAGGCCTGGTGACTTCATCCCTCCAAATCTGTTCCCTCTCCTTTCCTCTGAAATGTCCATATTAACAGGGCCTATCTCATAGCTTTGTGTAGGCATTTGTATTCAATGAGCTAATGGAGTAAAATGTCTGGCTCACGGTAAGTGCAGAATAAGGGTATGGCCCTGCTTTGGGAGGAGTGCTTTGGATGTGTCCCAAACATCCTCTCACTTATAAAACTCTGCACGTGTAACTTCTCCCTCACGTGCTCTGGCCTGACCACCCACATCCAGCAAACTCCTACACATCCTACAAAGCCCTACAGTCAAGATACATTTCTTTTCTCTGTTCGAGCCCTGACCTGGAGAGCTGGGACCATCCAGACCAATGGCATTTTGAAGGGAGTTCCCTGAGAGCCAAGATTCTTACTAACACATGATAGGCACACGTTCAAAGGTTATTGAATGAATGAATGAATGAATGGTCATTTGGGAGGGGCAGGCCAAGTAGAGACCCAAGATTCAGCCAACCAATTTGGCGCCCCCAATCCTTGCTCTCCACGACCTCAAAGGGCTTGGCCCAGACCAGACAAAGGGGCGAAAAGAGGCCTCTGGGCAGGGTCTTCAGCTCTTCCGGTGTGTCCCCTCCTTTAAGAGGCGGGGCCAAAGGGGGTGGGCCTTGAGAGCTACAGGGCGGTGCAAAGATGGCGGCGGCGGAGGTTGAACCCGGGTCGGCTAGAACGCCGAGCTCACTGCTGCTGGTTGTGGGCAGCGAGTGCGGATGTCCTGGGCTCCTAACTTACGTCCTGGAGGAGTTCGAACGAGGTCGGGCCGGCCCTGGGGCGCGGGAGCCCGGGAGGCGGGCGCAGCCGCACATCTCGGCCCAGGGTCGGGGGGGTGGGGCGGAGGGGCCGAGGATCCCGGGCTTGGATCTTCTGGATCCATGGGGGTTGGCGGGCCGAAGGCTCAGCCTCTTTCACCGTTAGGTTCTATGCTCTGGCAAAGGTGGGATGGCCGTGGGCGCCCGCGGAGGAAGCGGCAACCACGCCTGGGCTGGGCTACCCCGCCCAACTCTGGGTGCAGACCCAGTAGGGGTCCCGGGACTTGGCCTTGGAAGCCTTACAGTTGTGCAGAGGCTCCGCTTGCCGCTAGACGGGCCTGCCCTGGGGGAGGGGCGGGTCCCCTTGGATCCCTAGGTCTTGGCAGCGTGGACGGCTTGGGGAGAGGAGCAGGTACCGGGGAGGTTGGGCCTGTAGCCCTGAGGCCCACTTTTTATTGCCGCACGAAAAGCTGCTAATTGGGGCGTGGGCAGGTGCGGCCTGCCCGGGGGGATTTGGCACCTGGGGAGGTGAGTCATAGGTGCACCTGTAAGGTTCACCTGCAGCCACTTGATGGGACAGGCCGCCAGGCAGTGTGAAAAGCTGATGCTAGGGCGATCCGTGGAAACATGCCTTGCAGGGCATAGGAGATGTCCTGAGTCTTGTCTGTAAAGTGCTGACCTGTGCTGTGGGTCCCTTGAACCGGCTGTGGTGAGACCTGTAGGTGTGGGTGGTTCTAAGTCTCCAGGATGCATCCAGTGAAAACAAGTCTAGGGGAGGAGCTGAGGGGGCCCCCACTCATGTGGTACTAGTTTTTTAAATATTTTGGGATCTGGGAGACCTGGCTGAACTCTGTTTTCAATGCCCCTTCCCATCAGGCGTCCGGTCCTGGGATGTTGATCCTGGCATCTGCAGATTCGATGCAGAGCTCAAGGTCTTTGTGTCCCGGCATTCAGCCACCTTCTCCAGCATTGTGAAAGGTGAGGCTGGAATCCACGTGTGTACTGTCTGCCTCCCTTCTGCATGTTCACTGGGCAAGTGCCTGCTATGTTCAGCTAAAGTAATAATACAGCCAGGACCACCTAAGTGCTGAGCAGGAGCAAGCCCTGACCCACTGATAACTCTTCAGTCCTCAGCAACCCCAGGCAGGAACTAGTGTCTTTGTCTCCCCAGTTTACAGGTGAGGAAACCTTGTTGTCAAAGGGGCAGGGAATCCTCTGAGAAGGTTGCTATTTGGATGAAAAACTGCTAGGGCTGGAGTGTTAGGTGGAGGGAAGGGCCCCTGCAGTGAGATAGAACATCTGAAAGGTGGAGGGGGGTGGGTAACTGAGCCAGCCTGGAGGATGGAGTGTGGGCTCCTTGTAGGCAGGGACCTAATTTGGTTCACGGCTGTGACCTCTGCACCAGATAAGTATACAATAGGCACTCAGTAGATGGGGAACTGAAAAGGAGGGAAATCAAGGAGGGCCCCTGTTCTTCACAAGGCTCCCTGGGAATTCTGGGGTGACCCAGAATGAGTAGGGCAACTGGTAAGCAGGCCTTGGGTGTTGACTGCAACTCTCCCTGCTCTGGCTGCCTGTTGAGTCACCTCCTAGCTGCTGCTGGAGGGGAGGGGAAGGAAGTGCCCGTCATCTCATTGTCCCAGAAAGTCCTGGTGGCTTCCTGATCCCTCATGGGGTAGGGAGGGGAACTGGAAATCCTGTCTGCTCTTATGGCCATTCCCTTGTCTTCCTTGGTTTCTCTACTTGAATGGGACAATATCCATGTGATAAGAAGCATGATAACCATCATTGCCTCATTAGCCACAAGGCCTGGGGCTCTGTGTTTAAAACACATCTGGGCTCTGGGAGGCAGACCAGGGTTAGGATCCCAAAAGCACCCCACTCACACTTCCCCATCCTATCCTGCCTCAGGGTCTTTGCCTAGGTTGTATCTTCTTCCTGGGTGTACCCTCATTGATACCCCTACCCATTTCACCCCTTCCCCAGGCTTCTTGCCTATAAAATTGGGGTGATGATGGGATCCACCATAGGGCTGACAGCTGCCACTCAAGCCCAGTTCACAGTGGGGGCCTTCTTGTTAACTACCATTTCCAGTGTGAGGCCTCCCAGGTCAGGTTTGGGTTTCCTGTCCTTGCCTCATGCTGACTTACAGCTCTACTGTGTGCCTGTTAATTCCCATGTGAATTATTATTATTAATATTCTCCTGGAGGGAGGTGGTTCTCAGAGGGCTTTGTGTTACCTGAGGGTCATTCAGGGAGGAAGGACTTGATTCCAGAGCAGTCTGACCCCTAGTGGGTGTCCTGGTCTGATTCCTTCACAGGCCAGCGGAGCCTGCATCACCGTGGAGACACCCTGGAGACCCTGGTCCTTCTGAACCCATCAGACAAATCCTTATGTGATGAGGTAGGGAACAACTTATGTCCTAGAGGGAGCAGGGTGCTGGGACCAGTGTCATCCCTCTTCTCATGTCCCCATATTCATGCTACCTAACATCCTCTCCTTGAGACACTCAACACCAAACCCAGGGGGAGAAAAGGCTGGAGTTTGGGAGCAGGTGGGGTAAACACTCAGCACAGGACCCAGGACAGTGCAGTTGAGGAGGTGGGAAGGTAGGACCTGATTGATGTTTGTGTCCTGTGAGTTTCCTTCAGCTAAGCTACAGTACTTCTTTGAATTGAGGACATCTGTATCCTCCCAATTATATATCAAAAAGATGAACAAGGGTGGATGCAGTAGGTCACACATGAACTCCCAGCACTTTGGGAGGCTGAGGCAGGAGGATCGCTTGAGTCTAGGAGTTTAAGAACAGCTTGGGGAACAAAACAAAACCCTGTCTTTAGGAAAAAAAAAATTAGCCAGATGTGGTGGCATACGTGTCATCGGTCCTAACTACATGGAAGGCTAAGGCAAGAGGATCATTTGAACCAGGAGTTTAGGTTGCAGTGAGCTATGATGATACCACTGCACTCTAGCCTGGGCAACAGAGTAAGCCCCTATCTCAAAAAAAAAAAGCCCTGGGACACCCTCTAGAGATTCTCTTACAGGTTGATTGGTTGATTCCTTTGATCAAAAATGTTCCCTTTTGCTCTATCAAAGAGTTCTCAGTCTGTGGGAGAGAGCACCAGACATAGATACCCCCAGCCCTGTAGCATCAAGGCTGTGCTAGAGGGAGAGGTGAGCTTGAGAGAGCCCAGAAAGGGCATGGAGGGCTTTCAGGAGGAGTGGATATTAGCACTGGGCTTCCAGTGATGCCACAGGAATCTGTGTGTGTGTGTGAGGGTGGGGGTAGGGCATAGGGGTACCCAGCAGAGGTAGCTAAGTGAGCACTGGCCTGGCCATGGGGTAAGGACAAGAGGGGGGTGGTTTTGTGTAGCTTGGGGCTGAGGGTACCCCCTAAGGGGACTGCTGGTTATATCACTGCACTGAGTGGGGCCTTTAATACTTCTCCCAGCTCCGGAACCTTCTGTTAGACCCTGCTCCTCACAAGCTGCTGGTGCTGGCTGGGCCCTGCCTAGAAGAGACAGGGGAGCTGCTGCTCCAGACAGGGGGATTCTCACCCCACCACTTCCTCCAGGTCCTGGGTGACAAAGAGGTGAGCCACTCCCATGCCATTTCCCCTTCCCTAGCTCTGAATCCTGGCTTGTCCCCCTCAGGCTGTGTGGCCTCAGTGCTCTGCTGTCCTCCCTGATCCTGTCTTCCCCTCCTTTGTAAGATGGCAGTACATGTGCCTCCTAGCTGTCAGGAATCAGCCCCATAATCCATGACAAGGGATGGAACTGGGCCTGTAGGTCAGCCAATGTCCCAGAGGCCTGATGTGGTACCTAAGATGCTAGGTCCCAGCTAGGATGGAGCCAGATGGGTCCTTTCTGGAGCCCTCAGTCTGGGTAAGGCAAATGGGCAAAAGTATTTGGTAAATCACATTTTCATGTTTCAGTGAGTGATGAGAAAAAGGTATAGTGGGCAGGGGTGAAGGTGTAGAAGGTCTCCATGGAGGCAGCTATGCTCCAGAAGGAAAGAACAGCAAGTGCAAAGGTCCTGGGACAGGCACATATTTGAAGGGGAGGGAAAGAATCAGGAAATGAGGCCAGATCATGGAGCATCATGGCCCTGGGGAGGGCTGGGTTTTGTTGGAGGATGGTAAGGATCCTCCTAGCCCTAGGAGGTAGGATGGGGGAAACTCTTACCCAGTTTTCCCAATGGACTAGGTATTGCTTGGGTCTAGGCTGCCCCTCACCACTTCCTCCCACTTGCAGATCCGGGACATACTAGTCTCCACGCCTCTACCTGCACACCAGCCCACACTTACCATTGCTTGTCCGACTTTTGGAGACTGGGCCCAGCTGGTGCCACATGTGCCTGGCCTACAGGAAGCGCTCTGGCTACAACTACGGCTGAATCCACCAGTGCAGCTGCCAGCCTCTGAGGGCTTGCGTGAGTTCCTGGAGTGTCTGGCTGAGTCCCTGGAGCCACCATCCCCCTTTGAGTTGCTGGAGCCTCCATCCTCTGGGGGCTTCCTCAGGCTCGCCCGGCCCTGCTGCTACATCTTTCCTGGAGGCCTCGGGGACGCTGCCTTCTTTGCTGTCAATGGCTTCACTGTGTTGGTCAACGGTGGCTCGAACCCCAAGTCTACCTTCTGGAAGCTGGTGCGGCACCTGGATCGGGTGGATGCTGTTTTGGTGACCCATGCTGGTGCTGACAGTCTTCCAGGTCTCAACAGCTTACTGCGTCGCAAATTGGCAGAGCGCCAGGAAGTGGCCACCAGTGGGGGCTCTTGGGATGACCGGTTGCGCAGGCTCATCTCTCCCAACCTGGGGGTCGTGTTCCTCAATGCCCAGGAAGCCGCATTGCGGCTAGTAGACGGGGAGGATGAGGTAGAGCTGGCGCTGAGCCTCCTGACCCAGCTGGGCATCACGCCCCTGTCCCTGAGCCGAGGGCCGCTGCCAGCCCAGCCCACTGTGCTCTTCTATAAGATAGGTGTGGGCCGGCTGGACATGTATGTACTGCATCCGCCCTCGGCTGTTGCTGAGCGCCCACTGGCCTCAGCCTCCGTGTGCACCCTGCTGGTGTGGCACCCTGCAGGTCCCACTGAGAAAGTGGTGCGTGTCCTGTTTCCAGGTTGCACGCAGCCAGCCCGCCTGCTGGAAGGCCTCATTCCACTGCAGCATTTGAGATTCTTACGCGAGCCTGTGGTGACACCCCAAGACCTAGAGGGGCCTCAGCGAGCAGAGAGCAAAGAGAGCGTGGGCTCACGGGACAGCTTGAAGAAAGAGGGCCGGGCAACTGCTCCTGCCAGGCCTGGCCAGGACCGCCCTGGGGTGACCCGCAAGGAGTCAGTACGGGCTGAGGCCCCTCATAGGACTGAGAAAGAAGCTCGGTCGTCCCGGGTGGTGAAGAAGGACCCCAAGCCAAGTGCTTCCCGAACGCAGCCCCAACCCCAGCCCCGGGACGTGCGCCGAGTGGCCTCTACTACACCCACCTTCAAGAAGGTGGGCACCCAGGCAGCCACCAAGTCCCGCAGAGCAGCGAACTCGGGCATCCTACCTGTGGAGAATGGTCCCCACAGTCCCCCTGGCATCAGATGTGGAGAGGCCAGCCCTGTGACTGCAGCCTGCAGCTCCCTGGCCAAGCTGGAGGCCACAACCAGCCTAGAGCAGGGGTTGACCCCAGCCGGAGAGAAGATGCTAGAGCTCCCATTGGCTACCAGCACCACTCGACCGCACACGGCCTCCCCTGTACCTCGGCGGAGCCCTGCGGAGGGCAGTGGGCAGCTGTCACTCAGCCCACTGCGGGGTGGGGAGGCCGGGCCTGATGCCTCACCCACAGTGACCACACCCACACTGACCACGCCTTCATTGCCCGCCGAGGTGGGCTCTCCACACTCCACAGAGGTAGACGAGTCCCTGTCTGTGTCCTTTGAGCAAGTGCTGCCCCCACCTGCCCCTACAAGTGAGGTTGGTTTGAGCCTTCCTCTGCGTGGCTCCCGGGCACGTCGCTCAGCCTCCCCCCATGATGTGGACCTATGCCTGGTGTCACCCTGTGAGTTTGAGCACCGCAAGGCTATGCCTATGGCACTGGCAGCTGCATCCCCTGGTAGCTCCAATGACAGCAGTGCCCGGTCTCAGGAACGGGCAGGTGGGCCAGGGGCGGAGGAGACGCCACCCACATCGGTCAGCGAGTCCCTGCCCACCCTGTCTGACTCAGATCCCCTGCCTGCTACCTCTGGTGCCGCAGATTCAGATGACAACACAGAGGGCTTTGGAGTCCCACGCCGCGACCCTCTGCCCGACCCCATGAAAGTTCCCCCACCACTGCCTGACCCACCCAACATCTGCATGGTAGACCCTGAGATGTTACCCCCCAAGTCGGCCCGGCAGACAGAGAACCTTGGCCGCACTCGAAAGCCCCTGGCTCGGCCCAGCTCAGGCACTACCTACCCTAAAGCTGTTCCAGTAGGTGCTGCCAAAACAAAGGGGCTTGCTGGTGGGGACCGGGTCACCCGGCCACTGAGTGCTCGGAGTGAGCCTAGGGATAAGGGAGGCCAGGCACTCCTATCTAGAAAGTCCTCAGTCCCCAAGACTGCCGCTGGAGGCTTGTCAGGTGAGTACTGGGAGCTGGGTTACCAGCCATCAAGGCTGGAGAGAGCATGGCTCCAGTGCACCTGTTCCTACTCAACCATACATGCCACCCTCTGAGGTTCAGTTTCTCCTATAAAATAAAATTCCAGCCTCCCTGTTGAAGGACTTGCCATCCTGAAGCATGTGAGCAACACCATCATTGCAAGTGACATGAGAATGCTTGGCATGGTGGGTTTTCTGGAAGCTACAATAAGTAACACAAAACAAAAACAGGTCAAGTGTTAAATAGTGTATTTTGTTTAACCCATTGGCTTGGAGGCTCCTGCACATGGTTGTGCTCAGAGCTGGGATGTATCACAGCAGAGCAAGATCAGGAAAGGGAAAAGACACAGGGTAAAGTCCAGAGGAAATCAAGCAGAAACTTCTAGAATCTTCTCTCAGTGGAAACGAGACACCATGCACGCACGTCTGTTAGCCTGTTAGCGAGTCCCTGCCCACCTGTCTGATTTGATCCTCCTGGTGAGGTTCCAGTGAAACATGGAGGGGGCTCGGCGCCTGTGGCTCAAGTGGCTAAGGCGCCAGCCACATATACCTATGGTGGTGGGTTCGAATCCAGCCCCCGGGCCCACCAAACAACAATGATGGCCATAGCCAAAAAAATAATCCAGGCGTTGTGGCGGATGCCTGTGGTCCCAGCTACTTAGGAGGCTGAGGCAGGAGACTCGCTTGAGCCCAGGAGTTGGAGGTTGCTGTGAGCTGTGATGTTACAGCACTCTACCAGGGGGACAGCTTGAGGCTCTGTCTCAAAAAAAAGAAACATGGAGGGCTTCAGAGTCCCATGCCTTGAGTGGGCCACACACCATATCCTTAATTACCCCAGCAGTGAGTTGTGACAACTCACATGCATTGTGTCATTGTGGAAACTCACTAGAGACTTGGCACCCAGATTTTTATGGAGGTCACGTAGGCATCCCTCTGCTTCACATATAAAGAGACTTAAGACTAACCTGGGTAACATGGTCTCTTTCCTGTGGAAAGAGGAAAGCCAAGTGGTCAGCATAAACCACTCTGGCGTACAGTCTAAGTATGGGACGCCCCTCTTACCAGGTGAGAAATAGTGAGAACCCTCCTGAGATCCAAGTTCTTGGATGCTAGCCCAGGGTGTGTCAGCTATGCTTTTATTTTTGTAGTTATTAAACGTAACAATTTACCATCTTAACCATTTTAAGTATATAGTTCAGTGTAATTAAAGTACCTTCATATTGTTGTACAACTATCACCACCATCCATCTCCAGAATTCTTGTAAAACTGAAACTGTCTCCGTTATAGTAATCATCCCCTCTCCCCAGTTGCTGGAGACCAATGTTCTAGTTTCTCTCTGAATTTGAGTACTTTACGTAACTCACGTAAGTGGAATCCTATAGTATCTGTCTTTCTGTGACAGGTTTATTTTGTGTAGCACAATGTGCTCAAGGTTCATCCATGTTGTAGCATGTTCAGAGACTTCATTCTTTATGGTTGAATAATGTTCCATTGTGAGGATAGACCCATATTTTGCTTATCTTACATAAGGTTTTCCAAAAACCTTATATATTTGCATATCTTCTTTAGAGAAATGTTTATCCGTTGGTGGGCACACCTTAGCTATTTTGAATAATGCTGCTATGAACACGGGTGTACAAATATCTCTTCTAAATTCCACTTTAATTCTTTTGGGTATATTCCCTGAAGTGGGAGTTGCTGGATTGATAGTAATTCAATGTTTAATTTTTTTTTGTTTGTTTTTTGTTTTTGGCCAGGTCTGGGTTTGAACTTGCCACCTCCGAATATGGGGCCCGCGCCCTACTCCTTTGAACCACAGGCACCACCCTCAATATTTAATTTTTTAATGAACCACCATGCTGTTTTCTACACCCCTGCACCATTTTATATTCTCACCAGCAATACACAAGGATTCCAGTTTTTCCTCATCCTTGCCAATGTTTGTTATTTTCCTTTTGTTATTGATAATAGTCATCCTAATGGGTGTAAGATGATATCTCATTTTGGTTTTAATTTGCATTTTCCTAATTAGTGATGTCAAATGGCCATTTGTATATCTTTCTTTAGAGAAATATTTACTCTGTTGCCCTTTTTTTTTTTGTACAGAGTCTCACTCTGTCAACCTTGGTAGAGTACCATAGTGTTACAGCTCATAGCAACCTCCAACTCCTGGGCTTAGGCGATTCTTTTGCCCCAGCCTCCCAAGTAGCTGGGACTACAGGCACCCGCCACAACACCAGGCTATTTTTTGTTGCAGTTCAGCTGGGGCCAGGTTTGAACCCGCCACCCTCGGTCCAGAGCCCTACTCACTGAGCCACAGGTGCCACCCTCTCTTGCCCATTTTTAAATTGGCTTTTTTTTTAATTTACTTTTTTTTTTGAGACAGTCTCACTTTGTCACCCTTGGCAGAGTGCCATGGAGTCATAGCTCGCAGCAACTTCAAACTCTTGAGCACCAGTGATTCTCTTGCCTCAGCCTCCCAAGTAGCTGGGACTATAGGCATTCACCACAACACCTGGCTATTTTTTCAAGATGAGATCTCACTCTTGCTCAGACTGGTCTTGAACTCCTGAGCTCAGGCAATCCACACCCCTCAGCCTCCAAGAGTTCTGGGATTACAGGTGTGAGCCACCACCCAGCCTAAATTTGCCTTTTTGTTGAGTTTTATAGGTTTTCTTAAAAATATATTCTGGATATTAATCCGTTATTACAGATATAATTTATAAATATTTCCTCCCATTCTGTGGATTGCTTTTTACCCTCTTGATTGTGGGATTTTTGTTTTTTGGAGACAGAATCTCTCTTTTGCCCAGGTTGCAGTGCAGTGGCATCATAACTCACAGCAACCTCAAATTTCTGAACTTAATCCTCCCATCTTAGCCTCCAGAATAGGTAGGACTACAGGTGCATACCACCAGGCCTGGCTAATTTTTTATTTTTTATTATTATTTATTTTTTGCACTTTTTGGCAGGGCCGAGTTTGAACACACCACCTCTGGTATTTGGGGCCACAGGTGTGCCACCCTTTTTTATTTTTATTTTTTGTAGGGATAGAGTCTTGCTGTGTTACCCAGGTTAGTCTTGAATTTCTGGGCTCAGGCAATCCACCAGCCTTAGTGCCCTAAAGTGCCCAGATTACAGGTGTGAGTCACCGTACATGGCCTGATTGTGTCCTTTGATGCACAAAAGGTTTAAATTTTTACGTAAGCCCATTTTGTCTTTTCGTTTTGGGGGGGAAAGATTTTACCCTATATTTTCTTCCAATAGTTTTGTAGTTTTAGCTTTTACCTTTGGGTCTCTGATTGGGAGGTAGGGGTCCAACTTCATTCTTTTGCATGTAGAAATAATTTTTCCAGCACCATTTGTTGAAAAGACCTTTCTGCATTGAATGGTCTTGGCACTCTTGTTGTAGATCATTTGGCTATTTACACAAACATTTATTTCTGGGCTGTCTATTCTATTCCATTGGTCCATGTGTCAGTCTTTATGCTAATACCATGCTGTCTTGATTACTATAGCTATGTAGTAAGTTTTGAAATCAGGACATCTGAGTCCTCCAACTTTCTTATTATATTTCACAATTGTTTTGGCTATTCAGGAACCTTTAAGATTCTATTTTTTTTTTTTTTTGGAGACAGAGTCTCACATTGTTGCCCTGGGTAGAGTGCCATGGTGTCTTAGCTCACAGCAACCTCAAATTCTTGGGCTCAAGCAAACCTGTTGTCTCAGCCTCCCAAGTATAGGCACCTGACTATAACACCTGGCTATTTTTAGAGACGGGGTCTCGCTCTTGCTCAGGCTCATGAGCTCAAGCAATCTGCCCACCTTAGCCTCCCAAAGTGCTAGGATTACAGGCATGAGCCACTGCACCTGACTCCATGTGAATTTTAGAATGTTTATTTTCTATTTTTGCAAAAAAAAAAAAAAATTGAGATTTTGATTGGGATTGCATTGAATTTGTAGATCATTTTGAGGGTTGTTGACATCTTAATAGGTCTTCTAATTGACAAACTCAGCAATATTTTGTCATTTTCATTGTACAGATGTTTCACTTTTTTGGTTAACTCATAATTATTATGTTTAGACTTTTTTAAGTGGAATTATTTTCTTAATTTCCTTTTCAGATTGTTCTTTGTCATTGTATAGAAATTCAACTGCATTTAGCATGTTGATTTTGTATCTTGCTACTTTGCTAAATTTCCTTATTATTTCTAACAGTATTTGTGGTATCTTTAGGGTTTTATACAAATGAGATCATATCATCTAGAAACAGAATTTTACTTTTTCCTTTACAACTTGGATACCTTTTCTTTACTTTTGCTCAGTTGCTCTGGGTAGGATTCCAGTACTGTGTTGAATAGAATAATGCAGGTAGGCATCCTTGTCTTGTTTCTTCCTGATCTTGGAAAGCTTTCAGTCTGTCATCACTGAGTGTGACATGATCTGTGGGTTTTTCATATATGATTTTTATTATGTTGAGGTGGTTATTTTTCTATTCTTAGTTTGAACATTTTTACCATGAAATAATGTTGAATTTTGTCAAATGCTCTTTCTGCATCAATGGAGATGATCAGGTGGTCTTTTTCTCTTTATTCTGTTAATGTGGTATATTGATTTTTTTCATATGTTGAGCTATCCTTGCATTCCATGAATAAGTCTCACTTGGTCATGGTATATAAACATTTTAATATGCTGCTGAATTTGGTTTGTTAATAGTTTATTGAAGATTTCTACATTGTTCTTCATAGAGGATATTGACCTGCCATATTCTTACAGTGTCTTTGTCTGGCTTTGGTGTCAGGATAATGCTGGTCACATAAAATAAGTTAGAAAGTATTCTTTCCTCTTCAGTGTTTTAGAAAAGTTTGAGCAAGTTCAATTCTAGTTCTTTAAATGTTTGGTAGAATTCACCAGTGAAGTCATTAGGTCAAGGGCTTTTCTTTGTCTAGAGATCTTAAAGTACTTAAGCATTCATTCTCCTTGCTAATTGTAGGCGTATTCAGGTTTTCTATTTCTTCATGATTCAGTCTTGGTAGTTTTTATGTTTGTAGGAAATCACCTATTTCATCTAGGTCAATTTGCTGGTCTTCAGACATTTATAGTACTCTTATCCCACGCAAGCTGCCCATCCTCTGTGCCAACACTCAGCCACTTTTAGTCAGTTGATTATTAGCTCACCCAAGGCTGGTAGCCTCAGCCCCTTTGATCCTGAGGTTGGGGCTTTGAGAAGGCCCCAAGAGTAGCTGCCTCGTCTCCATCTAGCCTGCCACATCCTGGGTCTCCCTCTTAAGACTTTTCTCTCACACCTGCTCTGGGTCCCTATTGCTCTCCAAGGCCCAGGAGAGCTTGATAAACACACACCCCTTGAGTAATTGAACAGACAGAAGCTGCTAAAGCAGCAGAGTGTCCCAAGGACTGGCTGCTTTAAGGGTTCAAATTCAAACCCCCTCTTCCAAGAAGCTCTCCTGATTGCCCCTCCTCCTTTCTGATTCCAGGGTTGTCTATCTAGGCAGCGGCTGGCTGGTATGACTCCTCTTAAGCCCACTCAGGCTCCTAGCACAGATGGGCAGCTAGTAGTGTTTGTAGTATGTAAAGAGTCATGGAGTAATGAGCCCACCAGAGAGGGCTTGGCAACCATAAAACAGTGAGATCAGGCCTACTGCTAAAAAGGGTGCAGGTTGTTCCAGGAGCCTCAGCTCAGGCCCTGGGTCTTAGCTTGTCCCTGTTCCCAGGACCTCATCACTGACTATCTTTCCTCCCTGCAGGATCAGCTGGCAGACGGTCAGCTGGGTCAACTGGCCTGTCGGGCTCCCCTGTCTACCTGGACCTGGCCTATCTGCCCAGTGGGAGTAGTGCCCGCCTGGTGGATAAAGAGTTCTTCTGGAGGGTACGTGCACTCTGCTATGTCATCAGTGGCCAGGACCGGCACAAGGAAGAGGGTATGCGGGCTGTCCTGGATGCACTGCTGGCCAGCAAGCAGCAATGGGACCGTGACCTCCAGGTACATGCCACCTTGTGGGCCTAGCACAGTAAACCCAGCCTGCCTAGGTGGGATAACCACATTTGACCCACATAGTCCTGCAATATGATGCTGGCAGGGCTCAGAGACTAAGCTGCATCCTAGTCCCTAGGTGACCCTTCAACTATGTTTCTATTGGGTCACCTTCCTCATTAGCTGTGCAGGAAACCTGGGAGAGGACACAGGGCTAGGATCATTTTATAACCTCCTCCCTGACACCTGTCACTTAACTAGGATTGTATAGGTGGGCTGTGCAGTGTCCCCACAGCTGAGAAGTGACCCCTAAAGACTAGGGTCACCCTACAGGCCTCCTGAAGCCATGACATTGAAACCAGGCTTTGGAGGGTAAGGCTAATTTAGATAGAGGAAGAACACTCTCACACTGTCTGGGTGTGCAGTCCCTGCACTCACACAGCTGCTGGTCCAGCCCAGAGGAACATCCCAGGAACAGGGCACAGCCTGGGCAAAGGCCCAGAGGTAGGAGCAAGAGAGAGGGGAAGAAGGGCTTGGCTTGGGGAGGGATTTGCAGAAAAATGGCCTGGTCTCCTCTGTACTGAAGGGACTTTACAGATGGGCTGACCACCAGCTGCAGAAATCAAGGCAGAGCAAACAAGTTTAGAGAAAAGATTGGAGGGCCCTTCAATGCTGGGAAAGGAAGGAGAGTTGGGCTGGGCTAGGAGGGCAGAAGGCATGCCCTCACTGGTGGTCTGTCTGTCCTACCTGCAGGTGACCCTGATTCCCACTTTTGACTCAGTGGCCATGCACAAGTGGTACGAGGAGACGCACACCCAGTGTCAGGCACTGGGCATCACGGTGCTGGGCAGCAACAGCATGGTGTCCATGCAGGATGAGGCCTTCCCAGCCTGCAAGGTGGAGTTCTAGCTCTGCTGCTTGACACACCATCCCCACTCATCCCAGACTACCTCTGTCCCGAGATTCACCCAACATACCACCCCCACTCGTCCCAGACTACCTCTGTCCTGAGATTCACCAACATCACAAATAAACCATGTAATCTGCTTGGCTGTGGCCTCTATTCTTTTGGCCAAGAGAAGGCTTTGACAAGTGGCCTACAGTCCTAGGATGTGGGCAGCTTCCCTTCTGAGGAATCCTCAGTGACCTCATAGGTTAGGCTTGCTCTAGCTTCCATGTGGCAATGGTGAAGGAGACACTTCTCAAAGTTAATGGCCATGGCCTCCACCCAGTACAGCAACCATAAGTAGCCCAAGTTACTTAAGGGAAGTAGCTGCCTGACTCCCCTCCCCATCACACAAACCAGTTGGTGGTCAGAATGGAATTTGAATACTGGTCTCTGTGTACCAAAGCTGTAAAACAAAATTACCCTTCTGTCTCTAGAGATGATCAGTGCTCATTCCAACAAAGTCACACTGTTAGAAGGAGTGGGTTTTTTTTGAGCCAGAGTCCTGCTCTGTTACCTGGAGTGCAAGGGTGTTGTCATAATGACCTAAACAACTTGACATTTATTTCTCATGGTTCTAGGGGCTAGAAAAGCCAAGATCAAGCTGCTGGCTGACTTGGGTTCAGGTGAGGAATCTCCTGGTTTGCAGATGTCCACCTTCTTGCTGTGTCATCACATGTCAAAAAGGAAAGAGAGGGACAGACAGTGCACAAGCTCTGCTGAATCCCATCGCTGCCCCACCTTCGCAACCTCATCTAGCTCTACCTCCCAAAGCCCCAGTCTACAAATACCATCTCATTGGGGGTTAGGTTTTCACCACAGGAATTTTGGGGGACATGAGTAGTCCACAATAATTGGGGTTCAGAGTCATAAGGCCACTGGCCATTGTGGAAACCTCTACAAAGGATTAGTTATGGGGACTCTGAGTAGGCACAAGAAAGCTGGTCTCTGACCATCTTTGTGGAAGGTTGGGGCTTTTTATTTGAGACAGAGTCTCACTCTGTTGCCCAGGCTAGAGTGCCATGGTGTCAGCCTAACTTACAGCAACCTCAAACTCCTGGACTCAAGTGATCCTCCTGCCTCAGCTTCCCAAATAACTGGGACTAGAGGCACCCACCGTATCACCTGGCTAATTTTTTCTATTTTAGTCAAAGCAGACTGTAACTCTTGCTCATGTTGGTCTTAAACTCCTGAGCCTAAGCAATCCTCCCTCCTTGGCCTCCCAGAGTGCTAAATTACAGGAGCAAGCCACTACACCCAGCCCCAGAATAGGCAGTGAGGAAGGTAGATGGAACACAGGTGCTGTACCCACACCTGCCACCTCCTGCCTGAATGTCTGCTGATGGATGCCAAAGAAGCTCAACTCATCACTGAGCTCAACCAGCTACCACCACCCTCTAACGCCTCCCCATCAAAATTTTAAGGGGACAGGACAAGGCCCTGCCTAGAGGAGTTGACACAGTGGAACAAAGCCAGTCCTGCTCAGTCTCCTATTGCCTAGCCCACAGGTTATGACTACGGTGACCAGATGTCCCACTTTTTATTGTTCCATGTCCTGTGGAGTTTTTAAAAAGTCCCAATTTTTGGAAAGAATGCACAACAAGCTTGGAAACAGCGGGAGAATGGGAAGGGAATATATGGGTTTCCGCTACTGAAAAGGTTAATGTAACTTCATTTGGAAATGAAAAGGCTAAAGTAAACTCCCTACTCACCTCCTGGGCAATGTCTGCTCAGGTGGAATCCGTATGGGAAGGAGACTGGCTCCCTCTTTTGCTTCTAGGCAAGGACAGTTAGCTCAGAAGGAGCCAAATTGTCTGGAACAAAGAAGTAGCCCTCCCTCTCAAGAGTAAGGTGACCAGATGTCCAGCTTTTGGTGGGACAGTCCCGATTTTTAACAATTTTGTCCCGCGTCCTGCGGTGTTTTAAAAAAACCCTGATTTTTAGAAAGAATGCAGGACAAGCTAGGGAACTCGGGAGAAGAGGAAGGGAATATACATTTTTCTGCTGCCATGTGGCTATTTCACCAGGATATGAGTTTTATATTATTTTTGTTAATTTTATAATGTTAAACTTTAATAATAACAAATAATTGTTGAGAACTGCTTATCAAAGTTTGCATTGTTGTCAGGCCCCGCCCCCACCCCCGTCAATGGTGTCCCGCTTTACCAGTGTTAAAATCTGGTCACCTTAGTTATGACCCTTTCTCAGTTGGTGCCAGGTAAGAATGGACTTCTGGGGACACCATTTATGTGTGAGGCCAAATCATCCCCATTTTTCATTTGGCTAAACTGTGAAGTGACAGCTGCCTCTTTTTTTTTTTTTAGAGATACAGTATTTTGCTATGTTGTCCAGGCTGGAGTGCAGTGGTATCCTTATCATTGTAACCTACAATTCCTGGGTTCAAGCAATCATCTTGCTCAAGCCTTCTGAGTAGCTGGGACTACAGACTTGCACCACTACACTTGGCAAATTCTTTTGTTTTTACTTTTTGTAGATAAGGGGTCCTGCTGTATTGCCCAGGCTGGTCTTTTACCCCTAACCTCAAGTAGTTTGGCCTTGGCCTCCTAAAGTGCTGGGACTGTGTGTGGCCCATTATTCCACATTTCATTTCTTCTATTACCAAGGAGCTTTCTATCTATGGGTCTTTTTTCTAACTAGTTGTTAAATTGATTTCCCATTGAGTATTTGTCTTTTTCTCATTCCTACATAATTCTCTTTTAAATTAGGGATAATTGGCTCTGCGCCTGTGGCTCAATTGGCTAAAGCGCCAGCTAAGGTGGCGGGTTCGAATCCCCAGCCCAGGCCTGCCAAACAACAATGATGGCTACAACCAAAAAATGGCCGGGTGTTGTGGCAGGCGCCTGTGGTCCCAGCTACTTGGGAGGTGGAGGCAGGAGACTCTCTTGAGCCCAGGAGTTGGAGGTTGCTATGAGCTGTGATGCCATGGCACTCTACCCAGGGGGATAGCTTGAGGCTCCGTCTCAAAAA
>CAUYQV010089870.1:0-20183 GCA_963574575.1 Galagoides demidoff
ACCAATGGGTATAATGTCCAGATATGTGGAACACTTCTGGGTGAAGGACACAACTACAACTTGGACTTCACCTTACAAATGCAAATGTAACCTAATCGTATAGACCCTCAAGTTAACCTAAATAAATTTCAAAAACAAAAAAGACCAGCTATACAAAAATACAGTCAGGGAAAAAAGAAAAAAGAGTGAAAAAGAACAAAGACTATTTATACAATATAGAAAATTACCTCTAAAACCAAATCTAAGGATTACTGGTGTTCAAGAGGGAACTAGGCAAAAGCAAGGGGTAGAAACCTTATTCAAAGCAATAATATCCGAAAACTCTCCAAATATATATGGAGAAGATATAAATACTCAGGCACAGGAACATCACAGAATACCACACAGATTCAACTCAATAGGTTACCCCTAAGGTTTTTAATAATCAAACTGTCACAGATCAAGGACAAAGAGGAGATCCCAAAAGCAGAAAGTAATAAAAAGCAAATAATATACAAAAAACTCCAATTCATCTGGCAATGGACCTCTCAATGGAGACCCTTCAGGTCAAAAGAAAGTGGAATAACATTTTCAAAGTCCTAAAAGAAGAAAACTGCAGCCTAAGAATATCATATCCAGAAAAACTGTCATTCAAATTTGAAGAAGAGGCTGGGCACCTGTAGCACAATGATTACAGAGCCAGTCACATAAACCCAGGCTGGCGGGTTTGATCCTGGCCTGGGCCTGCTAAACAACAATGACAACTGCAACAAAAAATACTGGGCATTGTGGCAGGTGCCTGGAGTTCCAACCTCTTGGGAGACTGAGGCAAGAGAATCACTTAAGCCCAAGAGTTTGAGGTTACTGTGAGCTGTGACACCACAACACTCTACTAAGGATGACATAGTGAGACGCTGTCTCAAAAAACAATAATAATAATAACATAAAAATAGCCAAGTATTGTGGTGGGCTCCTGTAGTCCCAGCTACTTGGGAGGCTGAGACAAGAGAATCACTTAAGCCCAGGAGTTTGAGGTTGCTGTGAGCTGTGACATCACAGCTTTCTATGGAGGGCGACACAGTGAGACTCTGTCTCAAAAAAAATTTGAAGGAGAGATAAAGTCTTTCACAAACAAACAAAAGCTGAGAGAATTCATCACCACTAGAACCATCTCAGAAGTAATTCTAAAGGGATTTTTGATCTGAAAGAAAAATACACTAATGTGCCAAAGAAAGTATAAAATCTACTGGTAAAATTAAGAATCTAGGCAAACCCAGAACACTTCATGATTGTATTTGCAATGTGCAATCCATTCACAACTTTAATACTAAGCCCAAAAGACAAATCTTTCAAAAACAATATAGCTACTGCAACTTATTAAAAGGTAGATAATTTTTAAAATACATAAATTGAGACAAATTAAGAGTCAAAATGTGAGAAAGATGATATTAAAGAGTAGAATTTTTTACATTTTTTGCTTTTGTTTCTATTCTTTCATTTATGTTACAAGATAAGTTGTCACCTCTTTAAAATAACTTGCTATATCTATAAAATGTCTTTTGTAAGATTCATGGTAGCCACAGAGCAAAAATCTATGAGTCACTAAAAATATAAAGCAACAAATTAAAACATACTGCCAACTAGAGATAGTTATTCAACTACAAAAGAAGACAAATAAGAAAGTTAGACCAATGTCATAAAACAACCAAAAAGCAAGAAACAAAATGTAAGTAATATGTCCTTACTTATTAATAGTAACACTGAATATAGATGGTCTCAATTCTCTAATTAACAGGCATAGAATATTCATTGAAATAAAGAAATTAATTATTTCTCTATTCCAAAATGGAGAGCTCACTGCAAGTATAGGACTTTTACATCCCACTCTCAGTAAAGGGCAGATCATCCAGACAGAAAATAAACAAAGAAATTGTGGATTTATAACATCTTATAGCTACCTAATCTTTGACAAACCAAACAAGAACATACACTGGGGGAAAGAATCCCTATTCAATAAATGGTTCTGGGAGAACTGGTTATCCACATATAAAAGACTAAAACTGAACCTACACCTTTCCCCACTCACAAAAAATTGATTCAAGATGGATAAAAGACCTAAATTTAAGGCATGAAATGATAAAAATCCTCAAAGAAAGCATGGGAAAAACACTTGAAAATATTGGCATGGGGAAAGATGCTACAGAAGAAGACTTCTGTAGCAACTGCCACATCAACAAAAATTTTAAAAATGGGACCTACTTAAACTGAAAAGCTTCTATACAGCTAAGGAGGCAACAACCAAAGCAAATAGACAACCTACACAATGGGAAAGGATATTTACATATTTTGAATCAGACCAAAGCTTGATAACTAGGATCTACAGAAAACTCAAATTAATCCACATGAAAAAAGCCAAAAATTCCTTATATCAATGGGCAAGACAGATGAATAGAACCTCCTCTAAAGAAGACAGATGAACAGCTAACAAACATATGAAAAAATGCACATTGTCCCTAATTATTAGAGAAATGCAAATCAAAACCACCCTGAGATACCATCTAACCCCAGTGAGAATAGTTCACATCACAAAATCTCAAAACTGCAGATGCTGGCATGGATGTGGAGAGAAGGGAACACTTTTACACTGCTGGTGGGACTGCAAACTAATACCATTTTTCCAGAAGGAAGTATGGAGAACCCTCAAAGAACTCAAGCTAGACCTTCCATTTGATCCTGCAATCCCAGTACTAGGTATCTACCCAGAAGGACAAAAATCCTTTTACCATAAAGACACTTGCACTAGACTGTTTATTGCAGCTCAATTTACAATCACCAAAATGTGGAAACAGCCTAAATGCCCCCCAACCCAGGAATGGATTAACAAGCTGTGGTGTATGTATACCATGGAATACTATTCAGCCACTAAAAAAGATGGAGACTTTACATATTTTGTATTAACCTGGATGGAAGGGGAAACCATTCTTCTTAGTAAAGCATCACAAGAATGGAGAAGCAAGAATCCTATGTACTCAATTCTGATATAAGGACAATTAATGACCTAGTACACAGTTGGGAGTGGGGATAGGGAGAGCAGAGAAAGGGAAGGAGGCAGGGGGGTGAGGGGGTCACAGTTTGTGACATACCTTCTTGGGGCAGGACACAAGTGCAAGAGGGTCTTTATCTAACAAATACAATCAGTGTAACCTGGTGCTTTGTACCCTCAATGAATCCCCAACAATAAAAAAAAAAGAACTAAAGTGAATGGGTTTTCAGTAATATGTTTGCGATTATCTGACTACTGTTGGCCACAACTAGTGGTATGAAAAGCTCAAATTTTCTCTAGTGCCCTTTTTTCCTCCTCTTTTTTTTTGGGGGGGGGTCCCTAGAGACTCCTTAAGTTGAGTCTGAGGCTTGTGGTTCTTTTAGCAATAATCTCCTATTGTTCTATAGCAGCCTTATTCATGTGGTGCTAAGAAGTGGAGAGGAAGCATTCTGTACATAGTAGTCATATGATTAGGCCGCAGTCTTACAGTGAACCTGAGTTGGGCATTTTCCTTCCCCATCCCATTTATCCTACCTTCATCTGGTCAGTTACGCTTTGGTAAAACGCCAGTCGGGCTCAGATAAAATAGGTCCTGACAACAGGCCTTGTTAAGGAGCACAGAGAGCTCTCGGTGGATTTGAAATAGTTATTCTCCTCCCCCCTCAACCCTCCCATACACACACACTACTGAATTTTTCTGCAGTCTTCACCGTGAGAACTTGTTACTGGAGGTAAAACTGCAAAAATTGGAAAGGCAGCCTTGGAGTTTTTAACTCTCAATGAGCCTCTTACAATTTTTCAATGACATTTTAAACTGTTGCTACCAATAGTGGTTTCAGCTGTGGGCTCTTTTTCTGGTTTTCTGGTACACTATGATTAGCTGTATTTCCTCCATTTTGGAGGAAATCAGCTGGCTTTGAGATGTCAATTCTCTGATGGATCCGAGAAGAGTTTTTGATTCTCAATTTGTTCAGTTTTTTTTCTTGTTGTTAGGATGTGATGATTTCTGACTCTACATGTCAGATCAGAAAACTCCTTCAGGCATTTTTAAAAGTAATGCACATGTAATAATTAGAGAGTTTCACTTATAGCACTGAAAAAAAAACATTCAAACTAGGGCTCCTTTACAGGGCCATATCACTTATGCAATTTCATGTGAGTAATCTAGCTATCATTGTTATAGCTGGCCCAAGAAAGTATAAAACTTCAGAATGAACTGAATCAGGCGGACCATGTCCATACAAAGCTACAATTTTTTTAAAAAGAATTTGGTAAAAAGGGATTTGGTAAATTTTAAAACCATTACTTGTTAAATATAATCATGTGAGTATATCACAATTTGTCTTCTTTTTTGAACCTGAGAACTTTTGAAGGATTAAGAGCTTCTCTTCATATCTGCAAAGTTTTACCTCTATTCAAATTCATCCTCTCACTTCTCAGAGCCCATCTCCCTAGATAGCTGTGTGTCATAGAAGAGAATAAATGATTGCTTGGAAGTAGAAAGCACAATAACCCATGTGAAGTAATGCATGAACCCCCATATAAACATGGCTGACCTATAACCTGTAACACATACTATATATAATAAAAATAGCAATAATGTCATTATTATCTCAATTTGTCCATTCATAAATCAAAACACAATCTATATTATCCATTATTTCTTCAGAAAACTTTGGATTAAATATATTAAGGATATTTAGATTTGTTACTAATCATAATTAAACTATCAACATTACATTTTAAAAATCAGGAGATGGCAATGCCTGTGGCTCAAAAGGGTAGGGTGCCAGCCCCATATGCTGGAGGTGGTGGGTTCAGACCCAGACCCAGCCAAAAAAAAAAAAAAAGGAGAATTTGTCCAGTTTGATATAATCTTAGTTTTCATCTTGAGAGTTTTTGTATATTGTTGTAATAGCCTGTTCACAGTAAGTGCGGTGGGGGACTATTAATGATAAAACACAGTAAAATCACCTCCAGAACAGAGTTCTACCCTACAGAGGAAATACTCAGATATAACAAATCTGAGATACTGAGGAATGTAAAGGAAGTAGTTTTTTTTTTTTTTTTTCTTGATCGGTCTAGCATTGGTCGTTAGGTAAAGATGTAGTTCAATGAGTAACAAACAATTTTATACCCAGCCCACTTACAAGTCGGGGAGAAAAAGCACTTCCTACTTTGTATATTATCTTATTTCTTTGTTTTATAGGCATCTATTTACATCATCATCAAAATAACTCTATATTTTCAAATAAATTGAATTAACTTAAAAAAAAAAAAAAAGAAAGAAAGAAAGAAAGAAAAAGGAAGTAGCTTGAAAGTTCTTCAAACCAGAGGTGGCAGCATTGAGCAGGCACTAGTCTCAAGGGAATGAGAGGCATGCATCCTTTGGAGGCTTGATGATGAAGGGAAAAAAGCAATGAAATGTGGAAATTATGAGTCTTAAAAGAGAATCACAAAAATCAAATGACATACAAATACCCTCTCCCACCAACAGCAGAAGTGCCCTCTGATGAAGAGTGTATATTTTACTATGCCAAAAATAAAGGGCACTCCTGAACCTCTCACCCTCACCTATAAAGAATCATTTGTTATAGCTGGCCCAAGAAAGTATAAAACTTCAGAATGAACTGAATCAAGCAGACAATATCCATACAAAGCTACAATTTTTTTAAAAAGAAGTATAAGAAGAGAATACAGGCTCGGCGCCTGTGGCTCAATCAGCTAAGGCGCCAGCTACGTACACCTAAGGTGGCGGGTTCGAATCCCCATCCCGGGCCTGCCAAACAACAATGATGGCTGCAACCAAAAAATGGCCGGGCGTTGTGATGGGTGCCTGTGGTCCCAGTTACTTGGGAGGCTGAGGCAGGAGAGTCGCTTGAGCCCAGGAGTTGGAGGTTGCTATGAGCTGTGATGCCATGGCACTCTACCCAGGGGGATAGCTTGAGGCTCCGTCTCAAAAAAAAAAAAAAAGAAGAAGAGAATACAACCTTTCAGCTGATGATAATTCTCCCCCAGCAAACAAATATGATACAGAGGAAGAATATAACACAAAATCCCAACCCAATATGAACTATTTGTCCTTTAAAAATTTTGTACAGATTTTAAAAAATGACTTCCAGTCGTAAATTCATAAACTCAAAATGGAAGTGGAGAAAAAGAACAGGAACATGTGAAACAAGAGTAGACTAAGATCAGAAAATAAATGGGAAGGAAAATGAAAAATCACTTCAGAAACTGTAGTAGATTGTGCTACTATCATCTTAGCGAGAATTACATTTTCCAGAATCTCTTTCCCTGAGTGCTGCCATGTTAATTTCCTAAAAGATAAATAGGCATGAGATCTAGAAGGTAGAGGAGAAGCAGGAGCTATTATTCTCTGAAGGGCTCTGTGGTCAGATGCATTGGCAGACAGAGGAATATGTTTCAGTTTGACCTTGTTCTCTTTCACTTCACATCTAGCTCATTTCCCAGCCCTAGTCACTGCTGACCAACAGTAGCACCAAGCCCACAGGCATATAGTGGGCTCTTGACTGTCACAGCCAGGTGCTTCACAGGGGCAACCCATTTTCATAAACCCCTCTGCAACTTCCAGCCTTTGGTCTCACTTCAGTGACTGGGTGTACTCAGCTTCCCAGATTCTCTGCAACTTGAGTGGTCTGCTCAAACTAGTGTTGCAGAAGGAACGGTCAATACCTCTTATCATCCCATGGCCACCCCTTCCAGACCAGACTACAAAGTGCCCAAGAGAAAATACATTATTGAATATATTACAAGGGGAATGACAGTGGTGTACTGGAGGCAACTCATCCCATCTTGGCAGAACCAACTCTGTGTGTGGTGACTTCCCACTGGTAGCTTGACATTGGCTGTAATAGGAGTTTTTACACCACTGGAATTTGCAAATGTTACAAATCAGGGATTTTTTTTTTCAGATCTGGTATTAAACATTTACCAGCATGTGACTGGAAATACAGGAGTAAATTTTAAATGCCTAAGAGAAGAAAAACAAAGTAAAATAAAATACAAATCAGAGAGAATAAAGATCCTACAGACATATGATTGTGGCCTCTAAATGAGAGATGAGGATAATTTCAATGTAGTAAAACCAGTATTTGTAAATAGAATCCAAGAAAACTTTCCAGAAATGAAATATTTGACTCAACACATTGAAATGGGCTACTGTATTATTAAGAAAAGTGACCTCAAACAGTCACAGTCATCTCTAAGATATACTCAATTGAAACTGTTCATTTTTAAATAAAAGAAAAAATAGATCCTCTGGCCCTCCATATTTAAAAAGACCAAACGTTATACAAAGGAAAGAAAAGCAGGTTGGCACTGGACCTCTAAGCAGAACTATTCAAATCTTTATAACTTCAAACATTTTAAAGCTCCTCAATGAAAAGAAATGACCCCAAATTTTTATATTTAGCTGAGACATTGTATATGCAAATACTATAGAATACACTGCCTTTAGGAGTTCATTTTGAGGAAACTACTAAAGCATAAGCTTCATCCAATAAAGAAATGGCTGGGAAAATTTGACCAAATTCAATTTTGGCATTGAATATACTTAGTTAAGAATCTACAACTACAAAGATAAGGTAAAAAAGTAGTATGTAAATGTCACATATTCTCACAAAGTAGAAATAATGTAACTTTAAAAATTAAAGCAAAATGGAGACAGAGAAAATAGAATTGAGTTCATCAATTGCCATGCAGAGAACTGACAACTTAAACAACAGTTGCTTAAGAAAAAGAAGGGAATACAAAAGGCACACAAATAATTACAAGAAAAACAAAGTAAACATTCTTAAAGAAAATAATTTTAATTAAGAAAATATACCAAATATAACAGAAAATAATATCACAGAGTTAAAACCAAATATATCAGTCATACCAGTAAATGTAAAGGAACTTAATTCACCTTAGGCTGGGTTCCTTTAAAATAAAGCCTGGGATGGGAATTCCTCTTCAAGTGATTTCATGAGGATGTTCTCTTAGGAGAAACTTACAAGAAGAAAAGGAAGCAGAATAGAGCAAGAGAAGAAGCTAAGCAAATATATGAGTTCATAAAAAGTCTTGCTTCAACTCAACCCATAGCACAAGAAGTTCTGCACCATGAATTGCCCCACCAAAAACAAGGGTCCTGGGTTTATATATCAAGTGGGTCACCAGCTGGTGCTAAGGGCAGCTCTCTGAATTTCAAGTTGTCACCCTACTTGGTGGTTATCATCAGCCAAGGGTAATCCTCCAAAGAAAAACAAAGTATGAGCCAGTATTAGGCAAGAATTATAGTAGTGGGAGAACAGGGGCACTGCCCAAATTGAGGATTAGGTCTGGATACAAATGTCACTCACCAGTTAAAAGAAAAACATTTCAGATTAGATTACAAAACAAAGCTAAACCTAATGTTGTACACTTGAGAGACAACCTAATACAAAAAGATAGGCATATAGACAAACACAGTAAAGAGTGCAGAAATAAACCCACAGATAAATAACCAATTGATCTTCAGCAAGGATGCCAAGAATACAACATAAGGAAAGGACAGTCTCTTCAACAAAAAAGAAACTGGAAAAACTGGATCTCCATATACACTCAGAAGATATATGGGCCTTTATGTTACACCACACATAAAAATCAACTCAAACTGGATTAAGGATGTAAACGTAAAATCTAAAACTGCAAAACTCCTCAAAGAAAACAGAGAGACACAGAACCAAGATGGCGGCCAGCACACAACACTCCCATGGAGAAGACCTAAAGTGACAAGTAGATATTCACCTACAGATGGGTCCTCTAAGAGATAGCACTGGGATTCAACAAAGAAGTGATGGGAGACACCAAAACCAAAGGAAAGGCAAGTAGCGCAGCCCACTTGCCAGATCAGCAGCAGCCAGAAGGGGCACCCACATGTGGGGAAGAGGCTGGGATAGACCTCCAATGCTCCACATTCCTGCTGCAGATTTTGCAATCCTAGCTACCAGAGGGTCCCTCCACCTTCACAGGCCTCCAAACTAACACAAGCAGCTGCCTGTGGCATTGCTCAGAGAGCAGAGTACAGTGAGGTCCAGTGGACTTTCAAGCCCTGAGCTCTAAAGCCAGCACTATTTTGTGAGATCAGCTCTAGAGAACTACATCTTCCCAGGTCCCAGCACCATAAGCAGTGAGGAGGGCTTACCCATAACACTGCCACTGATGTTGTTGCCATGGGACTCAGGTGGGAGCAAACCCCAGTGTGCTGCCCCCCCCCCACTGCTCTAAATGGTTTGGGCCCCACTACCACTGTTAGTTCTGATACTACTGCAAACCTTAGGCAGGAGCAAAGTCCCATGGTCCCCTACCTCTGCTGCCACCACTGAAAGGGGTCCACACCACTGCCTCTGCTCCATCTGCTGCTGCTTCAGGAACCATGCACCAATGAATCTCTAAGGCCTTCACCTTCACTGCTACCACTTAGAGAGGCCTTGTCTCCAGATGGGCTTCCAGAAGTGGCCTGGAAACAAGGCTTCCCCTACACAAAAGCATCCACCAGCACCTGCTTGGACTACGACAACCACAGGGGAACATGGAGACACACAACAGCAGCAATGCTCCTGGAGTTCTGACCCACAAGGTGGACCTACCCAAGGGCGTGGGACATGCTATAATGCTTCTTAGAATAGAGTAGGTAGAGAGTGTACTCTCTTGCACTGAGGGCACCTGGCTTGTGACCCAAAGTTGTCTGCACCCTCCCAATAGAGATGAAGGCAGAGAAGAGTCTGTGGACGGGAGAGTATTCCCACCACAGAGGAGAAGTATAACAAGCACCCAGGAAGGAACATGGAGAGGGGGACCTCTCCTCCTCCAACCACCCTCCACTGTGGATGTAGCCAGGCTCTGTTCTCACACATAAGCCATGACACGGTGGTCTCAACCCAGGACTCTCAGATGTTGGGTCTCTACATCACCAAATAAATCCACAGCTAGTACTCCCCAGAACCCACTTAAAACACAGAAGCCTTGGGGGACTGAATTCCATTGAGCTAGGGGCTCACTCCTTTCCCTCCAAAAAAAGCCATAATAAGTGCTTTCAAGTTCCCCAAGGGAAAAAGCCACAGCTTCCCCTGAGGAGGGTGGGAATAACAGTTCTCTCCCTGGGCTGCCTGTCTCTTCTGGGGGGAGCCTACCCTCCCTAGAGCCAAATCTCTGGCATAATCACATTGCCCATGTCAGAGTATTCCAGCCACAGCCCACAGTGTGTCCAGTAACCCTACACCCAGCAAGTTGAGCTGCCCTTACCACCTCTGCTACAACTAGGCAAGGGAGGAAGTTACCATCTCAGTGCTGTCAGACCCCCAAATGACAAAGACTACTGTCACTGCCGAGAGGGAGTTGTTAATGGCTTGTGCATCCCACAGCTACCTGACTCTACTAATCTTGTCAAGAGAGGCCTCCACTCCTCCTGTCATAGGCTCACAGTATATCTGCCCTTCTCCTGTCTGAGCATTCTTCAGAACAGCAGAGTTCCCAGAAGACAACAGATGAACCACAAAGCTATCTGTTTTGAACTGAGGGGAAAGATTCCAGATAAGAAAGAGTCAGCATAAGAACACTGGTAATATGACAAAACAGGCTCCTTTGACACCCTCAAAGGATCACTCTAGCTCTCCAGCAATGGGCTCCAACTAAAAAGAAATTTTTGAAAGGTCACATATGAAATTCAAATTATGGATTGCAAGTAAGCTCAAGGGACCAATGAGAAAGTTGAAAACCAACACAAAGGAAAAAAAATTCAAGACATGAATGAAAAATTTATTAGAGAGATATGAAGTAAACATATATTTTGTACATATATATAAAAACAGACTACCTGGAAGTAAAAGAATCATTTGAGGAATTTCAAAGTACAGTGGAAAGTTTGAATAGATGAAACCAAACAGAAGACAGAATTTCAGCCGTTGAAGACAAGGCTTTCAAATTAACCCTATTGCTCAAAAATAAAGAAAAAAGAATCAAGAGAAATTAAGAAAGTCTCTAAGAATTATTATGGGATTGTGTAAAACACCTAAACATAAGTATCCCTGAAGGAGAAGAAGGAAAAGAAAAAAAACATGGAAAATCTACTTAAGGGAATAATAGGGGAAAACTTCAGCCACAGTGAACAAATTCTACCAACAACCTGAATGAGCAATGAGCAAAAAAGCAGATTCCTCCCTAGTTGAGCCTCCAGATGAGAATGCAGCCCAGCTGATACCTGGAATGCAGGTTTTTGAGACTCTGAGCAAAAAATCCAGCCATGAATACATAGACTCCTGGCCCACAGAAACTGTGAGATAATACACACTAAATTTGTGATAATCTGTTACAAAGCAATAGAAAATTGATACTGGAAAGGGGTGCTGTTCTTAAAAAGAAACCTTAAAAATGTGGGAATGGCTTTTTAATTGAGCAGTGAGTGCACGGAGGCTGGAAGAATTCTGAGTGGCATGATAGGGAACACCTAAATCCTCAAACAGACTATTGGTAGAAATCTGGACTTAAATCTGCTGGTGAGGACTCAGAAAGAAGTATGGAACATATGGCTGGAAACTGAAGGAAGGGAGATAGTTGTTCTGTAAAGCATAGAATTCAGTGAAATCATCTTTTGCATTTACGTAAAAAGCAAAACAAGTGATAAAGTTGGTTATATAGCTACAATTTCTAAGCAAAGTGCTGCAGGTGCTACCCAGTTATACAATCTTTTACTAAAACTTTAATCAACCAGAGAGGGCTCCAGGAGCTTAAGGTGGTCCCTCAGCCATCCCAGCAGGAGACCAAAATGGAGAAGGGTTTACCCCAAAATGTCTGCCAATATGGCTTTTGTCTAATAGAGCAAATACCAGAGATATCTACAGAAGACCCTTGAGGAAATTGTTTCAGCATAAATACCACCAATGTGAACAAAAAAGGACAGAAAGAGTACAAAATGAAAGAAGACTGTCAGACCCCCTCCCCCAAATTCTACCAGCAGTGAGAAAGCTGATAAAACTATTCAGGTACATACTTGTGCTAACGTTTCCTAAAAAAAGAAAAGGTTTTCTGTCCCTTAGAGGACAGAACCCACAGCTCAAATGACAGAGAATTTTTTAATTTTCTGCAGGTTTGAAATATTTCAAATAAAATATTAGAAACAAAAAGAGAAATGGAGACAGGCTTAATCAACAGTGAAAACACTGGTTTGAAAAAATAATCATAAAAGACATTTTTTAGATAATCAGGGAAAACTGGATGCAGGCAGTATTGGGTGATATTGAATAGTCATTTTTAATCAGGTAGAATATGCTGATTATATGTGGTTATACATTAGAAAATATATACATACACATAATGCATGCATATTATATATAATACACACAGAGCAAGATAATAATAAACCCAAAGTAGTAAAATGTTACTTTTTATGAATCTGGGCGAAGGGACATGTAAATTCTGTGCATTATTCTTACAACTTTTCTATGAGTCTGAAAACATTTCTAAATAAAGAGTTGAAAATAAATGTATGGAGAGTGTTGCAATCATAAACTTAGAAGCTATTTTGTTTTCAAAATACATGTAGATTTGGGGTCATGTTGAAAACTAAAATGGATTTTAAATTACAAGAAAGTAAACGCAATATTTCTGAAAAATATTGAGATGTATATGGAACAAGAATGGCAAAATGCTGATATTTGATGAGGCTATGCAATGATGATACTGATGGTCCGAAGTGAAATAGCAACTCATTAGAGTGGTGTTAAGAGATTTGTCCGGCCACCCAGACCCTCTGACAATCCAGACAGGCATAAAATTCTATCAAACCTAAAGGGGGAAATCTCTGTGGGATTGTCCAGTGCACTATGAGATGTCCAGAATTCCTGACTCTCCCTTAGTCCTGACCAAATGCCACCCTTTCCCCATTGTTGCAACAACTAAAAATTACCCCATTTATTCCAAAATCACAATAATTGTACAACCTAAACTGATAACCAAAGCCCTGGAGGGCAACGATAACTCTATAGGACTGGCAGGAAGAGGCTACTTTAAGTGAAAATGGAGGGGTCTGAGTGAGGTGAAGGCGCCCAACCCAAATCAGAAGGCAAGTAAACTGCACAGCCACCACGTCATACTGCCCCCCGGAATCATTCTACTCCACTACATTTCTCATCATTTACCACTTGACCACTTTCAAAGTTCTTTCCAAAATATTACATTAATTACTCCTTAAGATGTCCTGGCTAAAACACAAAGGCAGAAGGCTAAGACAGTGAGAGTGGTTGCAGCCTTTTTGGCCAATGTGGGTTCATGTGGTGACCTCCTGCCTCCACATCTTCTGAAAGGTGCCCCCGTTTGCACTCACGTTTGCCTCCTTCACATGGGGTGAGTTAAGACTGTCGTGTTCAGGACAAATCTCTCCCTTTTATGGCTTATGCCATCTCTTTCCTGCATCTGCAGACTTTCACTGAAAGATAGCTCTTTCTCATCGGGAGATAAAACATTCCCCCTTAGCCTTGTGTCTTTAGAACACATGCCCTGTCCTCTTGAAGGAATGTGCTAATACTCTGCTTCCATTTCCTCTTCTTACCCCTCCAATGCAATCTAGTCTCTGGCCCATGATAGCATTTAAACTCTCTCTTCCCCAAAATACCAAAGTGTACTTTGTCCAAGCTCCAACAGACAAGCTTCAGTCCTGACTTTACTTAACCCACCCTCAACATTTGATATGCTAATTTCTCCCTTACTGAAACACTCTCCCTAGGCCCAGGGGTTCCCCTGGGTTTTCTCCTACTGTCTGGCTATAGGACTTCTGCTTCTTCCACCTGTCACGCAAATGTCGATGCTTCAGTATTCCACCCTAGGCTTTCTTCTCTTTTACTTTGTGCCTTCACCCAGTATTTCAGTTACTCAGGCCAGACTCTCACGCTCCAGACGCATGTAATTCACCTCCCGCTCAACATCCACATTTACTGTCTCATAGGAACCCAAATTCATAAGTCCATATCTGATCTGACCATGCTCTTAAATCTATTAAATCTAGAGTAGATCAATGCATGACAGTTTCATCCTCAATTCATCTCCTTTCTTACATCCACATTAAATTTTTCACCAACCCTATTTTACCTTCTTAATGCTCTTCAACCCATCTTCATTTCCAATGACTTTGCCTTAGTCCAGACCTCCAACATCTACCAACTGAAAATCTGCAGTAGCTCCCTAACTGGTCTCACTGCCCCTAATTGTGCCCCCTTACAATCCATTCTTCCAATTGCAATAAGAGTGACTTTTCTAAAATGTGACCCACCATATGATGGTCTTTAAGCCCTTTAGTGACTTGGCTTGCCTTTCAGCTGAAGTCTAATGTTACCATGCCTCTAATGCAGCCCCATCTGTCTTTCCTGCCTAATCTCTCTTCCCACACCTGAAGACTGCCTCCTCCCCTCCAGACAGTCTACTTCTTTCCATTCTCAGTGCACCAACATTGCCTCTTGCCCCTAGGACTTCACAAGAGAAGAACCCACCATCTGGAACCCTAATGCCTAAACGCTTCTCTCAACTGATTCTTCTGCTCATGCTTCAGACCTCAGATAAGGCCACTTTCTAGCCCCCTTTGATGAACCTGCATGTCCCTTGCTTTGCTCTCCCAACACCCTATTCTTTCCCTAGC
Source organism: Galagoides demidoff (assembly GCA_963574575.1). Taxonomy (NCBI): domain Eukaryota; kingdom Metazoa; phylum Chordata; class Mammalia; order Primates; family Galagidae; genus Galagoides; species Galagoides demidoff. Next base: position 14,691 of record CAUYQV010089870.1, read on the forward strand.
ATGACACTTACCACACCTTTTCAAAACTCCTCATTTATCTAGTTGGTTTTCCCATTAAGCCAGTGGTTCTCAACCTGTGAGTCACGACCCCTTCGTAACAATGAAAATACATCCTGCATATGAGATATTTATATTACGATTCATAACAGTAGCAAAACTACAGTTATGAAGTAGCAATGAAAATAATTTTATGGTTGGGGGTCACCACAACGTAAGGAACTATATTAAAGGGTTTCAGCATTAAGAAGGTTGAGAACCACTGAGTTAGAGGTTGCTGTGAGTTATAATGCTACAGCACTCTACCAAGGGCAATAAAGTGAGACTCTGTCTCAAAAAAAAGTACATTTCCTTGAATGAGTCTTAAAATTCCTTTACATGAAAGCCAAAGATATTATTTCTCAACTAGAGATAAGTAAAATTCCTTTAAATTTACACTACAGAAATTAGTTATAAACCCTAAATGAGTTTTTTAGCCCTTAACTAAAATTAAAGATTAAAAAGAAAAGAAGTCATTCCAGTTGTATAAAACTTTAAGAAAGAAATAAAAGCACGGAAGTTGCAAGTTTTTTATAGCGTAGTCTTGAGTTATAGAGAAACTGACCTACTGACGTGAGGCTTTGGGAATACTCTGCACTAAGCTAATAATTATACATTGTTACACAGATAAGAAAAGAACTGGAAAATATTTACCAGTGAGTTAACCTGAAGCCACTAAGAACACAAACCTTAGTAAGGGTGGAGGAGTAGAAAGCTTTCTTGTCAGATTTATTCTTTTTCTATGTCTGGTCATCATAAAATTCAGTAGTTTGTACACAGAGGGCTGTCATAGAAATTTACCATAACGGTTAATTATTATACAGCCTTTAACCTGAAGATTATAGAATTCACTTACTTACCTGTTTTAGGAAATTACATTTACCAATCACTGTTTATTTGTTATAGGAAATTGTGTTTTGTAATCTTTAACCCACAGCGACTTCACTGAACTTGCTGTAATTAAGTTAATCATTCATTCAGATCCTCTTAGGGTTAATTAAAATCACCTATCTTTTTTCTGGTACCAATTGCAATACAAGTAAATATAAAGAGTGACTATGGTAGAAACATTTAAAAAGAAACTGAGTTTTTTCCTCTGCAGCCTTACAGTGTACATGGTGGAAGCAGGGCCCTTCCTTAGGTAATAGCTGGAGAGGAGAAGAGTTAGGGAGCCCTAGAGCCTGTGACCTTGGGAGGGAGAGGAGAGACCTCCATGAAGAGTAGGGCAAGAGGAGGAATAAAGAGGGGAGATCCTTCACCTTAAATTGGGTTTACTGCCAGAGGTTCATAGTCAATAACAAATAAACTCAACAAATGATAGCTATTTTTATTACATGTATCAAAGTTTCTGTTGAATTCATAATCAGGTTTAGGGAAACATTGACAATTAGAGCTAGAACTGAGTTCAAAGGTTATTGCCCAAACATATCCTCTTACATTGAAACTGAATGTTTCAATCAACCTAAATCTCAGAGACTCCAAGGCTTTCTCTTTCTGTTGTCAGGAAATCTTGTCTCTATCACATAATCCTTCTCTATTCATATATGTATTCATGACTTATGTCTGTGATGTCTGTGATGATGGCCAGTGCTGTGGTCTCCATCCCATGAAGGTGTCATGGAGTTGAGAATTGGCCCTATACTAAAAGACCAACCTTTTTCTTCCAAAATGAGAAGGATAATGTTCCTTGTTTATCACAACAGCTACAGGAAGAAGGGTCCTCAACAAGTGCTTATTGATATAGCATTTTTAAATCTACAAACAAGACCCCTTTCTCTTAGTGTGGCTGGATCCAGATGAGTTCAAGATTATGCTGCTCCATTGTATCCTGACACTCAGATCTCATTTCAAAATCAAGTTCTCCATGCCCAATTCCCTCTTCCCCTCTTTGACCTTCTCTCTCAGTGGCTTCGCCCATCCTCCCTAGAATAGGACTTCAGCCAGACACACACACATATGCCAGACCATTAAACATGTCTATAAATTTTTGAATCTATGGTATAACTGTGGACAGCACCCAGTCTTTTATCCTAGATCCTTTGCAAATAAACGGTCACAAATAGGTACATAGAGTTAGAAGTGTTTCCTAACTATTTACCAAAATTCCCAGTCAGCCTAGCCAAAAAACACTCTGTTATAACAGATGAGAAAAACTTAAGGTTAAGCGATTAAGCCAGAACACGTAATCATCTGGCAGCAGAGCTCTAGCGCAGGACTCACCCCTGCACCACAAGCCCCCTTCATCACACAAGCTCCCTCCTCTAGGCTGATGTCTTTGAGTTAGCCAGATGGTTGACACATTTTTTCATTTTTTGCCAAAAGGATGATCTGCTTTCCAAAAATCTCAAACTAAGCAGCTCGTGACTGCTTCTTAAGATAAACAGAATTGAATTCTAACAAGGCATTGTAGAAAGCAACTTGACAGGACCGTGTTGCTTCTGTTTCTTATCTCTGGATGCCAGATGCCTGCTTTCTCCTGTCCATCCACAAGGGATTCATCATTAGGTTTGAATTCTCAAACATTATTTCCTGGAAAAGGCCCCAGAGCCACTGCTGTGTCTGCAAGGACAGGGAAACATTTTGCCAAACCGGTATTGACATGCCCTAAGGCACTTTAGAGTCCTGCACTTAGCTCTGGGTGTAAAAACTATTTTGGCAATTGCCCAGTTTCAGAAGCAAAAGGGAATTAAGAGTTGGTGCTTTGCCTACTTAGCAAAAAAAAAAAAAATAGGTACTCCCAAGACATCAAGCTGTCAGTGCTGGCCACAATGCCATCTTTCAAAGGAAAACTTAAATTCATTGATCCAGTTCTATATCAGTACCTAGGTATTTGGTATAGATTAGGGCAAGAAGATTTTTTTTTTTTGAGACGGAGCCTCAAGCTATCCCCCTGGTAGAGTGCCATGGCATCACAGCTCATAGCAACCTCCAACTCCTGGGCTCAAGTGAATCTCCTGCCTCAACCTCCCAAGTAGCTGGGACCACAGGCACCCGCCACAATGCCCGGCCATTTTTTGGTTGTAGCCATTATTGTTGTTTGGCGGGCCGGGCTGGGGATTTGAACCCGCCACCTTAGGTGTATGTGGCTGGCACCTTAGCCGCTTGAGCCACAGGCGTCGAGCCAGGGCAAGAAGATTTTAACCAGAATTTTTATTTTCCACTGTTAAAGCATTTTGCAGAAATCTCCCCTTTCCTCAATGTAACAAGACAAATGAATCAGTCCAAAAACACAAATGGAGACAAGCACAATTTATCCGACCACCTGTTAGAGAAGTTAACTCAAGGATGACAAGGCACATTCACCATTCTGACCATTCTGGAGGATACCTAATATTATGCCCCTTTGGCTTCTCATGAACATGATAGAGTGCATTTATTATAAATTGTTAAGCATTTTCACTAATCTCTGATTCTTTTGCCATCAATCCCTCTCATAGCCTCTTTTCATACCTAAAAGCATTAACCTATATTCAAAATGGGAGAACCTTTGTAGAGCTGCCACAACAAAACACCCCCATCTGAGTGGCTCACACATCAGGAATTTACCTTCTCACAATCTGGAAGCTGGAAGTCCAAGATCAAGGTGCCAGCAGGGTTGGTTTCCTAAGGTCTAAGGTGGATGGTCACCCTCTTGCTGCCTCTTCACATGGTCTCTGGACAAGTGCCACTGGTATTCCTCTGTGTATCCAAATTTCCTCTTCTTATAAGTACGTCATATTGGAGTAGGACCCACCCTGGGTTCCTACTCATTACTAGGACCCACCATTTTAACTTCATCACCTATATAAAAGCTCTATTTCCAAATACATTCATACTGGGAATTAAGGCTTCAACACAAGAGTGTTCAACATAGAGGGGAGTGCTGGGGAGAGGGGCAATTCGGCCTTTAAGAGCCTGTCTTTATGGAACGTTTCCAAGTTATATTAAACAATAAAGAAATCACTTCCCAACTTAAGACTCCTGCTGTTGTTTTGGGCTGTGCAGAAAGACAGCCAGATCCAACATGTGGTTTAATTTTAGGGACTGCATGCTTCTTGTTCCCCCAAATATTTCACATGCCTTTGAATTCTCTCATTAGAACTTCATATTTTTTTACTTATATCAAACAGAGGTTTCTTCTGTTAAAATGCAGGCGGCCTTACATGGAGCTTTATCCATCATTTACACTTCAGTACAGCCACTACTTCCTTGCTGAGAACAGTTTGTGATGAAGGACAGATGGCTGGGTACCCATCAGGCCAGGGAGGAAATGAGGGGAGGATCATAAAAGGAGACAAAGGGAAGAGAAACAAGAAGCTGGAGACATGAGAAGCCAGACCTTCCTGGCTTCACCATTCAAGCTCCAGCCTCTCATGCTAGATTATTGCCAGGGAACAGATTCTCTGCCAGAGACTATATTCCCTGTCTGGCTCCCCCTTGCCTCAATGCAGGGCCACATGACAGAATTCTGGACAATGGATTGTGAGCCATGATATACTCCAGTGCCAGGCCTGGCCTATAAAAATCTCCTACACATTTTCTACCCTCTCTGTTTTCCATTTCCCAGCAGAAACAAAGGATTCTGAAACTCCCCCAAATGGCAGAACCACAAGGTAGCAAAACGCCTGGGACCCTGAGTCACCACGTGGAAGGTCTCCCCCTGAACACATGCACTAAACTGTTATTATGTGAAGAATAACTCCTATCAGTTGAACTGCTGAGATTTCAGTGTTTGTTCCTTTCACCAACTATCAATTCCGTAACTAAGAAGTTAATACAGTCAAAGTATGGCTGAATTTGGCAGGAAACTAATAATCACTTTAATAGTGACAGTTTTATGCTCACTTATGCCAAGAGCAAATACCAATAAGACAAAGAGCTTACTTGATTTTTCAATGTAAAATTACTTTTATTTAAATATTAATATTCAATTCAGATTGACCTCTAATAGTAGTAAACATATTCACAGATATCTGCTGTTTGCAATTATCATTTCATTTCGAAACACCAGGCATAATGAGACATGAGCAATGGAATAATAAAATACTGGTAAAAGGAATGTTAGCTTGAAAGCCACGTGTCCTGAATTCTAGTTCTACCCACCACTAACCAGCTGTGACCGGTCACCACCACCTCCAAAAAACAGAGCAGTAATGTCCACTTGGGAAAATATTTCTTCCTATGAAAGGAGCAGAAAACAAATTGCAGGAGAACTGGACACAGTGCTTTGTGTATAAAAGATGCTCAACACATATGTATCCAATTAAATATTTCAGAAGGGAAATGGCAGAGGGTGGCAGAGGGTGAACACATATTTAGATTCCACCCTGAAATGTTACCAAAGAGGGTCCAGCAGCTTGTCACCATCAGCCAATATGCAGAGACAGGGGTAGGTCCACCAAACTTTGTCAGAAGGCTGGGATTCTGGAGGACAGTGAAAGTAGCCTCTCCAAGACTGTTCTGTTGGCTCGGCACCCA
>CAUYQV010089871.1:0-22549 GCA_963574575.1 Galagoides demidoff
TTTCAATTTCATTTAATTCTGCTCTAATTTTGGTTATTTCTTTTCTTCTGCTGGGTCTTGGATTGGAATGTTCTTCCTTTTCCAGTTGCTTAAGATGTCCCATTAAGTTGTTAACTTCCTCTCTTTCTGTTCTCTTCAGGAAGGCTTGTCCTGCCTTTTCTTAAAGAATATTATGAAATACTTTAGCAAAACCCTTGCTGGAAAATCCACAGATAGCCTTTTCTTATCAAAAAAAAAAAAGATAATTCTATGTAATTGGTTATTATTATTCTAGTCATAACTTATTCCCTGTCCATTGTTTAGAAACCCTTTTAAATAATCTTTCCTAGAACTCTGCCACACAAACCTACCATTTCTAAAATAGCTCTTCTTTTTGAAAAACTGTAGTGGTTTTCCTTATATCATTACAGTATTTTTTGTGCATTTTCTATATTTTCTGATGATTAAATTACCATCATATTGCATTTTAAAATTTCCCCTTGCCCTGGATGAACTTTCCCTGCTTATCAATTTAATTAATAGGAAAACATTAGGGAATGATATCTATCCTCGTAATGGCAGGGGCTGCCTCCCCCAGGGCCTTAGTTGAGTTCCCACAGAACACTTTTGCTCTTTCCTTATCTTAACTTACCAGAATCAATTCAACACTTTTTTTTTAATGGCTGAAGATTATTTTACTTGCTAAAATTGACTGTAAATAATAGAAAACACAAAATAGAGATAAAAAAGGTTCCAGTGAGTAGGGATCTAGTTCCTTCTTCCTGCTCTATCATTCTAGCACTTAGTTTTCAGTCTCAGGGTCTAAAATTTTGCTAGACTCCATCCATCGTGTCCATCTTCTAGATAGCTATAGGTAGGAGAGACAATTCATTTTACCACTGAGCCAGCTTGCTTGCTTTCTCTCTCTTTCCTCTTCCCCTTCTCCTCTCTCCCTCCCTGTCTTCCATCCTTCCTTCCTCTCTTTCTCTCTCTCTCTCTCTTTTTTTTTGAGACAGAGCCTCAAGTTGTCCCCCCCTGGGTAGAGTGATGTGGCATCACAGCTCACAGCAACTTCCAACTCCTGGGCTCAAGCAAGTCTCCTGCCTCAGCCTCCCAAGTAACTGGGACCACAGGTGCCCGCCACAATGCCTGGCTATTTTTTTTTGGTTGTAGTTATCATTGTTGTTTGGTGGGCCTGGGCTGGATTCAAACCTGCCACCTTAGGTATATGTGGCTGGCACCTTAGCCACTTGAGCCACAGGCACCAAGCCTCTCTCTTTCTTTTTCTAAGACAGAGTCTCACTCCGTGCCCTTGGTAGAGTGCTGTGTTATCACAGTTCATAGCAATCCAAACTCTGGGGCTCAAGCAATCCTCTTGCCTCAGCCTCCCAAGTGAGCCAGCTTTCTTTAAGCACTATCCTCTTTGCCAGAACTTTGTCAAATGTCCACAGGCAGCTGTAAGAGAGGCTTAACAATGCAATCTTTGACTAGGTGCATTGCAAATTGACGAGGGCTTCTGTTAGAAGACAAGAACAGCTACTGGGCAGCAACGAGCCACTCTGCTAAACTTCCAAGTGAAAACAGGCTAGGTCCGAGAGTTTGTTCTTTATGTCCTTCAAAACCACATTTGCCTGGAGAAGTTGACTGTTTTTGAACATGTTTTTCCTCAACATCAGTAATAAATCCATTTTATTGACTGTGAAAATATATAGACTTTTTTCACTTTGAAACTTAGCCTTCTTCCCATGGTTTTATGCCTGTTTCTTGTTACTGTTTCCCTGTATCCATGCTGGATTTTTTAGCTTCCTCCTCTTTCCTCCTCTTCTGAGATTTGTAGTTATTTAATCAGAATGGCATTTTTTTCTGGCTCTCTAACCATGTTGAGTCACACTTACTTCCAGATTCTTAAGTCATGGAGTTATGACTCTTTTTATTTTTAAAAACTCTTTAAGTTTTCAAGAGGGCATATCTGACAAGTAAGCGTTTTTCTTTTCTTGCCAGTTTTTTGCCCCATCAATGTGACATGGAGCTTCCAGCCTATTCTACTGGAGTTGTGCACAAGACCTGAGTCTGGCTAGCTCATTCTCTTTTCCTATTCAGTGATTGCTTCAGAGGTGAGCAAGTGACTCAACCAGAGTCTTTTACTGAAACCACCAGAAGGGCCACTGTGTTTTTTTCTGAGATTGTGAGGGGCCAGCTCTAATTCCACAAGAAGAGAGAGACTTAGAATGAGACCAACAAAGAGAAAGGATAGAGGGATTAAGCAAGTTCGCTGGGGACATCTTTTTAGAACCTGAATCTAACCTGCCTAATGCTATTACCACTCCTGGACTTTTGTGTTACACAGCCAATAAAGGTCCTTTTCCTCCTCTAAGGCAATTTAACTTGGATTTATGCAACTTGTATTTATATGAATCCTCATCAGTTCAATTTGGTAACTTCTTTTGAGCTCTTCTTTACTGCATTAACTAATCACTTTTTCCTTATTTGTTAAAATGTACCATTTTTTTTAGATACACCTGATTCTACATGTGCTAGTAGAGTTACATAAAGTCGAATATGAAATAATTCTGTAGTAAAACCTGGCAAAGTCTGTTTGATGGTCTTTCTGAGAAATTATCTTTTATGCTTGTATGAAATAAAAGATTGGTTTTAACCTAATCTTGCCATTTTCTCCTTCATCTTTCTTTATCTTAGCATGTAAAGGACACAGAGGCAACTAATCAGAAACGTGACTGGATACCAGAAAGGGGGAAAAGAAAAGTAGAAAGAGGCACCAATAAATGCATTTCACAGAACAACTGAGAACGGGCATGTGATTTCTGAAGGAATAAAATTGCTTTAAAAATCAGTTAATAACATCTGTGGTCTATAGAACTTGACTTTTGATCAATTATGGAAAGCAGCAAGGAGTCTGTCAAGACTAATACGGGTCTTGATATAATTAGTTTATGGTTAATTATTCAATTTTAAGTGGCAAGGGGCAGAGGGGAAGGGAAGCAGAATGCTTGCCGAGGGCCATTGATGTCCATATTTCCTTCTTGTAGAATCTGGTACTGAAGAAAGAAGGCAGGAGTATTTTCAGAAGCTATAGCCATTTAAGGAATGTGGAAGTATAAAGGAAATGGGAGCATAGTACCTGATACATGGGAAATAGTCAATAAATAATAGAAAATATGGCTGATGATGATATGCAAATAAGGCAATAAGGTAAACTCTCCCAGGGCACCAAGGTGGGGATTCTAGGACCTGAACAAAAAGACTAGATTTGCAGTGACTCTTGTATTCTAACTGAGCAAAATAAAATATCTGCACCCTATCCCCTAAAGGTAAGTATTAAAATTCGGATTCATAAGTCTACTGTACTTGTGAATTAGAATCCTTAAACACAGAACTAAGGTCATCTCTGTTTTTAACAAGTTCGCCAGGAGGCTCTTGCTGGTCTCAGGGGTGAAATTACGAAGGGTGGGGCATTGTATTTCACTAATCCTCAACTTACCTTTGAAAACCACCTAAATTAATTTAACATCACCAGATGACATTTCAGAACAGATTCAATAGAAATAATATTACGTTTTGATTTTTCAAGCCTGACAACCATTTTTGGCAAAGATAGCACAATCTCAGTTTACTAAACAATCACAACTATGTGGCACGCACCCTTATTTTTAATGTGTGCCAAAGCCTGGGGGCTAAATCTTATATGTGCCAATTTAACTTATTTACTTTCTTTTCTTTTATCCTTTTCCTTTCCTCCCCTCCTCTTTTTCCTTTCCTTCCCATTCCCTCCCCCCTTTTTTTCCTTTCTTTCCGTGTTTATTCCTCATAGTGCAGTGTTTTAGTATGATCAGCAGAGGGCACTGTGCTGCAGCAAGTCTGGGACCTCAACTATCTAAAAGATAAATTGTTGATTGAATTCAAAGAAGATACATTAAAAAAAGCTCATAAATGTTGCTTACATGAATGCTTGCTGCATTTTAATTACGGTGATTTACATGGACCTATCATGATCACATTGTTCATAAAACAAACTCCATTTTAATAGCTGTGTTTAACAGTGTGCCCTTTCCTTTATGAGAATTTAATTCTCCCCTTTGAACCCCCCACTTCGTGAACGTAGTATTCTTATTTTAAAATAAGACAAATTCTACCCAAACCAGTGGCCGAGAGATCTGCTGCTCCCCCTGAAACCCTTGTTTTATTGGTCTTTTCTACTGTGTAATTGTTTAGTTTAACTTGGTAAACACGTCAGCTTTCCCAGGATAATTAGGTGGATAAACAAAATGTTCAAAAAGAAATGGAGCCAATTAGACTTTTATCAGAGACACACACACACACACAAAGTCTCTACAAATGGATGGACTTTTCCTTAGAGATTTGAACTTTAAAATTAGAGTTCCTGGAATTTACAAGAAACCAAGGAGGTGGCTTTTCTAAATATAAAGAAATCTTAATTATTTGAAGAGAAAAGCAGATAAATGAGACAATTTCTTACATGCTTCATAATTGTTCTTGAATAGGAAATACAGAGAGGCATGACTTTCGTGGGCATTACCCCCATTTACTCAAACTGCTGTTAAAAAGGCTAAGCAACTGAAAGAGAACCCTCTGTGGCCCTGCGTAATTTTCTTGGACCTAGCTCAAAATTGACAGGTACCCAACATTTTAAAAATATATTGCTATGCCTGTAGTGTATTTTGTAGATGGAGAGTTTAACAATAAATTATCCTAAAATTAAGAGTCCATTATATGTTGGGAACTCTTGTGTATAACTTAAATGTTTTGAGGAATCAATAATATCCCATCATTTTATTCTATTTACTATTTTTTGACCATTGAAAACAGACATATTTGGAATATCATAGATGATCTGACTTTTGTTTGTTTGTTTTATGTGTATATGTGGGTTTTTTTTTTTTCTGTTTTGTTCTATTTTTGTTTTGGCTGGGGCTGGGTTTAAACCTGCTACCTCTGGCATATGGGGCCGGCCCCCTACTCCTTTGAGCCACAGGTGCCGCCCCGATCTGACTTTTCTATCTCGGTTTTATCTTGTGTTTTCTGCTTCTCTTAAAGATTGTTTTGTCCTTAAGTGATGTTTCTCTTTGCTGTGATTCAAAACTTGGGTTTGTTAGTACAGGAACAAGAAATATGTTTGTTTCTCTTTGAAAAGCTTCATAATCCAATGAATCAGATATGTACTAACATTTTTTTCTTCATCCTTTCTTATCACCCGGTTATGTTTTTCCTAACTCTTTTGAATTATGGGAAGATACTCCAAATTAAAAGTCTTTAAAATTAAATATTTTTCTAAATTTAAGAAGTTTTCCCCTTGACCCATGATTATATAGTATTCTACAGATCCTGCCACTTCACACTTCAAGCTTACGTTCTCTAAACTTCTCTATTTTTATGAGCTTCACCTGGGGTAGTAATAGAACACCTTCTAGGAAAAAGAAAACTCCCTTTGATTCTGTAATTATAGTGTCTGTTTTTCTATATACTTCTCTCAGGATTGCTGCACTTTGCTCCAAGGCTTGTCAAGATTTCTACACTGCTTTTCTATTAGTTGTCTCCGCGTCTCAGTATAATACCAAAGTATTTTCTATTTGTCACAATGCCTGTTACCACTGACAACCTCAGAAATCTTTGCCTCTCGGGTGCATAGCAATGGGCTTGACACAGCTACTGAATCTCTTATGAGATTAATGCACCATGAAGTCAGGTTGTTAAACTGTTGTTTGACAGGCAAGGATTAACACGTGGGTAATATGCAAAGCCTTTTGTCTCCATTTATGGGGGGAACTTTAAGGGAAAAAAGTAAAATCTAGGAACATGGTCTTGCCTCTGTATAAAAGATACTGCTTTAAGGAAGCTGTGGTTTGCTACCTGAGAGCCCTCACATTTGGACAGGCATGTGCCAGAGAGTGCTAATAATTAGAGGAGAGGGCGGCTGCTTTTCTGAAAATGGTTTTATACCAGTTTGCCTTTCTATAAATCCGGCCCCACATTTAGTGTTGCAGCCCTGAGCAAGTGGTTTGGGCACACATTTCCCAAAGAGTCCCTTATCACATTTTAATGTCTTTACAGGATTTCTAAAAAAAATTTCCTTTTTTGATTTGCTTTTCTTTTAAAAATGACATGTGTGTATTTTGAATAGAAATTAGAAAATGCTAAGGTATTGAGAACAAAATTATCACCCTAAATAATGAAATCCAGGAAAACCCCAACCTCTGCCTAAGAAATATTTGAAATCTTGAGATGGAAAAAAAAATATATATAAATTATCCAAGTCCTAGCATCTTGAATTCTACCCTCACTAACATGAACATTAGGTTATTCATATAGCTGGGTAGGAAGATAGGCAGAAACACTGTTATAAAATTGTGATCATACCATAGTGCTGTTGAAAATCATGAGTTTACATTTAATTTTACTACAATGTAACAGAAGTAAAAAATGAAGTGAAACTGAAAAAAATCCTATACTACATATGGGGGGTTAAAGACAACCCCAAGCTAAGTATCAACAAAGAGGAATGTGGCTCCATCCTAATTCTGTGTGGACCCTGAGTGAGGGGCTAAGGCATTACTAGCAGTGAGAGGGCAGGGCAGGGAAGCATCTGCCTCAGATATTACTCAAGCAGACCCTGAAGTCTGATAGGCAACTACCTCCCAGGCAATCTCTCAAAGTAAAATCTGCCAACAGAGAAGTCTGCAATCCCTTTCTGACCATAGCTGCTGGATTCAGAAATCAAACACCAGCCATGTTGTTACAGGATCTTGAGATAATGTAGCATTGTATCATCCAGGTTGTCTATTTTTTTTTTTTAGGAACTTAAGGTATTTTATCACAATAGCTAAGAACTCTTGAGTGAAATCACAACTTTTATTTTCCTGATAAGACTATAAGATCCTCCAATTCAAAATAAAATAAAACATCTCCTTTTAGCTAATTCTAACAGTAACATTACCGAGTTTATTAAATTCGAGGTTTCATTAACAGTGAATTGAGCTGTGAACAAATGCCATGGGTGGAAAGATCAATAGCTTGGTCTCTGGGAGGCACAATGCTTTAATTATATTATGTGGATAATTGCATAATAACAATGCAGAAATGTTACTGAACAATGGGTACACTGTTCAAAACGAGGAAGTAAACAGTTTTCATTGTTGCTATCATAAGTCCCCCAAACTCTTACTGAACTTACAGTAGGTATTATAACTTAGGTGTTATAACTTCATCCTGATGGCTGGATTCATTTGCTTCTGTATGGAAAAAATAAATAAACAAAAACAAGGTAGAAGAGAAGGTAGAAACAGAATGATATGCCTTATTCCATTTCTGTGATGTTCTCATTGTGTCCTCCTCTGCACATGTGGGGAATCAAGAGGTTGAAATTGGCACCAAGTCAAAATTGCTATTAAATTTTTAAGTTACTTAATGAATATTTATTGAGGGAACAGATGGTTCTTAAAGATAATCCTCCCCAAAGAAGGGAAACAAATGATTTCGATCTTGAAGGTTTTAACTTTTGTTAGGTGGGATTAAAACAGCCTTAGTTTAGGTCTAATTTTTCCCACTTAACTTTATGTGCTATGAATTATGAAGTTTTCTATTTTGGTGGAAATTCAGTCTATTCCTATCTCCATGTGATTGATCTCTAGGGATTGATCCCTCAGGGGTTTCTTCTGACAGACTTGTGTAGTTTCCCCTTGGAATTCAGCTGAAGACTCAGAATGGACCCTCTGAACTTCACGTTGAACAGCTCCTGTCTCTTGGGAACTGGACGGTGAACGCCAGTTGTCTCGACCTCCTTGCTCTTTTCCTTGACTCTGGGACTCTGCCAGGCTCCCCTTGGCTCCTGTTCCCTGAGCTTTGGTCTAGAAACTTTGTTCACATAGTAAGCTGGGGAAGCCACAGGGATCACTTTTTTGTTTCCTATCTCTTAAGTCACTGTCCTATGCAGCCTGATGGCCAATGTCTAAAAATCATTGTTTCATATCTTTTGTCCATTTTTTCAGTTTAATGGGGAATGATAAATCCAGTCCCTGGGACTCTACCTAGGCTGGAAATTACCATGTAGATTTTAAATTAGAAGATATTCTTTATTGGTGTCTCCCTTAAAAATTGCTCATTGGCTGGACACAGTGGCTGACGCCTAAAATCCTAGTACTGTGGGAGGCCAAGGCAGATGGATTGCCTGAACCCAGGAGCTCAAGACCAGCCCGAGCAAAAGCGAGACCCCATCTCTATTAAAAATAGAAAAACTAGGCATTGTGATGGAGCCTGTAGTCCCAACTACTTGGGAGTCTGAGGTAAGAGGAAGAGTTTGAGGTTCCTATGAGCTATGTTGCCATGGCACTCTATCCAGGGTGACAGAGTGAGAATCTGTCTCAAAAAAAAAAAAATTGCTTATGACTCCAAACACGTGTTATATTCTATAGTGGTGAGTTGATTTACCATCTTCAGCATTGGGGGAGCACATAGTCCAGATAGGTGTCGTAGGGGGCTGGCCAGACTCCTTATAGTACTATAGATGTCTCTGCAGAATTAATTAACTATAGTGGATTACTACAGTGGAGAGCTCAATAACATCTAATTTGCAGATAGAATGTACCTACTCCATTTTATAAGTTCTCTCTCCTATTTAATAGCTGTATTTTGGGGGCATGTAGTGGGGTTACTTTAAGATATATAACCGTTAGCAGATTTGTGAGTATAAATTTTGCCCTATTAAGTCATATACCATAGACTAGAAGAAATTAGAATAGTATCTTTATAGATAAATGCTAAGACAATAAAGTTAAACATATTTATGTTTTATCTAATTGCTCTGCTTGATGGCCATGAAAGGCCCTTCTAGGATACATTAACCCTATTTATGTCAAGTGGGTATTGTGTGTGTGTATTGAATCTGATGAAAATGAAAACATGAGTGGCACAGATAACATGAACAGGAATGTGCAAATGTGATGAACTCCTAAGAATTTTAGAAGAAAAGGACTCCTCTTTACAAACAAGGCATAAAATTGCCCAAAGCAAGATTGTCTGTTGGTTTCTACAGAAGTTATAAGAAAAGTGGAGAAATGATGTATTATTGCTACATTGTTAATGTAAATGTATTTTTGGCCTATGTTTTTACAATTTTTTTTTTATTGTATGAATTTAAGGTATACAATGTGTTTCAAACAGGGCTATCATTTGGGAAATAGAAAACACAAATAGGAGAAAATAGTATGTAAAAAATAATATTTTGAGAAGTTAAGAGTCTGGGGACCAGATGCAAAATGTCAGTATCATATTGTAATCCTGCTATAATATTCCCTACTAATTTAGCAAAGTATCTATTCATAAGCATTTGTTTTTAATTTAATGTTTCCAAATTACTAAGGAGAATCAGATCACATAGTGGTTAACCTTGGTATTAACTATTATAAAGCTATGATTTGGTGCTCATTTTATATCTGGAAGATATAATTACTTTTTAAAAACTACCTCTCTTTATAAGTTCATTTATTATTGTTTTTTTTCTTACTGTTAACCTGAAGTTTATTCTTTTTTATAAACATATGCCCCAAAATTCAACTAATAACAATTTATTGTTTTTTTCAAGCTCTTCCAGTATCAATAGTTCATATTATCCAATATTTGACTGGAGATTGTCCGGCAAGTTGTTGCCTATGTGGAGTACTTCAGTTTTATTAAGTCATTTACAAAGTTCTTGAATACAGGGTCGCTGTATTCTTCTTCATTATGTTTTTTCCTTTCTCTTCAACCCACTGCTATATTGAGCGTAGATGCCGGATACTTTGTTGTCTTGAATCATCCTGAAGATGTAAAACTGGATAAATCCCTTTTCTTTCTCATTCTTATCACATTCCCTTCAACAGTTCCAAAAAGAATAGGAACTAATTGCTCGTGAAGTGCCACGCGAGAAGTTAGGTATAAAACAACAATTGGACTTCAGAGTTTCAAATTCTCATCATCTTAAACTCAAAGCGAAAGGCCACACCGCCTTCATCTGTGTAATTAGATTAAGGGAGCGTTCAGAAAAGCAAGGCTGCTCTTGTCCGGAGGGAAAGTTTGTGACTGTCTGTTCCGTGTGGAAAGTAAAGACTGTGGCTCTCGTGAAAGTGCCCCAGCCACTGCACGCTGGAGATAGCATCGGGGTAGACATTCCTGCAGGGGAACGTGCGCTTGTGAGTCTGGGAGAGAAATCCTGCCTGGCCTACCTCGGTGGACGCCTCGGTGACTCTGTCCTGGTTGCTTGTTTTGTTGTGTGTGGACAGCTGAGAGTCATTTCCTCATCTTTATTACAAACGAAGCCGGACACTCCCTTTTCATTTTTGAAAAGTCATCTGTGTGAGAAAGGAGCTGGCATGTTTACCCAGTGGGCCCGCAGCCAGTCGGAGACCGCCCACTTGTCCCGGTCCTTCCCCTCTCTGTTTCTCAATCTCCCCTGCTCTGAGATAGCCAGATATGAAAAGTTGCCAATCGGGATGCCAGAACTTCAAAGGGATCTCTCACGAGTGCACACAAAGTCTTGTTTGTTCAGAATGTAGAGATGCCAGCGGCTTCCAAGCAAACAGAATCCAAGGTTTGTCTGCCCTCAACTTCTCGCCTTCACCGTCAGGCTGGTGGAGAATCCTTTCTTTTCCCCCTGTGGCTTTACCCAAGTGAGAGTGACTGTCATTAGAACACTTTAGGGCCTCCACTTGCCTCCAGTTTTAAAGGACAAATAAGATCATCCCTGCTTCAGAAATTAAATAAACAATAAGAATTCTTAAAAAAAAAAAAGATTTTTTTTTCGAGACAGAATCTCACTTGGTGATTCTTGGTAGAATACTGTGGCATCATAGCTCACAGCAACCCCAAACTCTTTGGTTCAAGTGATCCTCTTACCTCAGCCTCCCAAGTAGCTGGGACTACAGGCACCCACCACAACACCTGGCTATTTTTTGGAGATAGAGTCTCACTCTGGCTCAGGCTGGTCTTGAACCTGTGAACTAAGCCAATCCACCCACATTGGCCTCCCAAGTGCTGGGATTATCACTGTGAGCCACCACACCTAGCCTAAAAAACAATTTTCCAATAGTAACTCTGATATACTGGATCATAGATTTTTTAGGGATAAATATGGTATAGGTAACTAGCAATATGGCATGGTCTGGTTTTTTATTTATCATGAAGACACTTTATCAATATCCCTCCCAAACAGAAGCCCTCCTTCAGATATTCCCTGTACAATTCATGTTAGTATACTTAAGATTCTACGCTTAGTGATTCTTCCTCCGGCAAGAAGGAGGATTATTTGGTAATTTCCAAATTTAAACAGTCCTGGGAGGATAGTGTTAAGTGGTTGGTAGTTATTTGGTGCTGGGGTGAGTATGTTTCACATTTGTTTCAGAATACAGATTTTGAGGACAATGGTGGGCTGGTAAGGGTACTCGGGGATGAGAAGGAATTCTGTCTGAAGGCAGGTAAGCTACTGGATTTGAAGACTTGTAAGCAGGGCCAGAATTAAGTGAGGCTCCCAATGTGTGTTGTGTGTGTGTGTGTTATTTTATTGCAATAAAATGCTTAACATGACATCTACCTTTTTAACCACTTTTAAAGTGTGTAATACAGTATTGTTAGCTATAGGTACAGTGCTGTACAGCAGAGCTGTAGAAGTACTTATCTTGCATAACTGCAATTTTACATGTATCAAACAATAATCCCTTTCTACCCCCTGCCCCAGACCCTGGCAAGCAGCATTCTACTTTCTGCTTCTATGAGTTGACTGTTTTAAATGCTTCATATGAATAGGACCATGTAGTATTGGTTTATTTCTCACAGCATTAAGTCCCAGGGCACTTGTTCTTAGGCTCATGCAAGTAGAGTGAGCACCTGAGACTGAATTGCTCCTTAAATTTTGCACCTTCAAAGTCACATCCTAGCCTGAGATCTGCTACTAAAACAAATAGCCACTTCCTACAACTTTCAGCAAAACCCTTTCTGGTTCCACAAGAGCAACAGGGGGTGGGGGTGAGGCGATATCTGCTGCACAGGGGTGAGAAGTGCTTTCCTAAGTTGTGTGATTTTAGGTGAGGCTGGTGACCTCCCTCAGCGTCACAGAACTAATATTTACTATCCATTTTATATGTCAAGAAGTGTGAAGACTCTGAGATGTTTTCTGTAATAATTTGCCTTAAGCTAAGAAATAGCTTATGAAATCATGAAGCCTGTCACAGTTTCGTGGATGCTGAAGGAAGACATGTAGCCCTGGGTCAAGACCAGGAGGCTTCGTTCCTCATGGCAACCTCAGTCGTCAAGGTGTTAGCCTTTGTGCTGGCTCCTTGAGCTCTGATTTCCATAGGGCAATATGAAGGGGGCCTAATGATACTGGCAGTGAGTTGCATTACAGGAGATGAACCCCAGAGTTAGGAACCAAAATATTTTATAGTGGGAAAATAAGAATGCCTGCCCTTGCTCTGGAGAGAGATATTATCTGTAGTGTACTAGTTCTTTAACTGAATGGATTGATCATAAAATGACATTTTGGGGTATTATAGTTGAAAAGAGAAGAAAATGGATTTTTTTCAGGAGTCGGCAGTCTTTGCCCCTTTTGGATATTCAATTCCTTGTGTACTCCAGGGAGGGTCCCTAGCATATTTTTCTGCAGAATTATTTTTTGAGAGTAAGCAAACAACCCTCCATCTTGTTTAAGGCTCCATTACATTGGGATATTTTGTTTATACACATTCAAACCGAATCCTAACAAATAGCAGACTGATGTCTAGAGGTGTGTGCAACTGCAGAACTCAACAAAGCATGGCCTGGCTTGCTGGCTGGGAGCTGCTGGGGTCATGAGGATGACAGCAACTCTTACTATGTTACAGGAAAACATCTGGTCACATTGCCACCCATTGTCCTTTGGAAGACAAACCACACATTAATCAGAGCTAAAGCACCAGGGCAAATGGTAGGAGAACGTCAGAATGTTGGTGTGTGTTGGGTATTTCTTGGCATTTTCAGCCAAATTCTGTAGAGGCAAGAAGGGAGCTCAGACCACCATAGGCCAGACTTTAAGAAAAGAGATAGGAAACACATCTTCCTGTGTGAGGTTCTCTGTGGGAACAGCCTGTAAGCACAGATGACCTTTGAGTCTTGTATCTGGAGGTGTTGAAGGTCTGGAAAAGGCCCTTTTCCCTATAGCTCAAATTAGAGTACTTGTAAATGGTGGGAGCAAAGTATCACTCCTTAGTGGGCGATAACACGATGCCAGAGACCTCAGAGCAAGAGTTTTCTGCAGACAATAGGAATGAGACTGAAAATATTAGCTGAGGGTTCTTGCTCTTCCATCAAAGTTTATTTTTTCCCAATGGTATCCTTGTGGCTCCGGCTCATTTGAGAGAGATGGCAAGAAATAAAGAAAACAGTAAATAAAAGATGAAAGTTTCCAGGCTAAAGACCTAAGCATACATAAGATCTCAGTTATCTGTATGTGGAACTAACTGGAAACAAGAAGATCAGAAACCTACCAGATTTGGCTTATGATATTGGTAAAGAGCCCCCAAATGTGGTCTACAGTGGCCTACAAAAATTAAGCCCCTTAACTGAACCTTACCTGAAGCTGTGCCACAAAGGTCACATACTCTCCAGTACTTAGTTCAATTCCTCCACAGATGACAGTGGACACGACTAAGTCTCTAGGAGTAAAGGCCAAAGGTCATAGAAAATAAATGACAGTGTTTCCCCAGAAAGCAGAACCAGAGGCCACCACAGGGGTCAACCAAAGAGCTCGCTTCACTGCTTGGACTGGGCATCTTCTCAGCTCTGTCCACGTGGATTTAGAATTGCTTGGGTTAGTAAGTATGGTGTATGTGCCGTTCTCCCATTTCCACATGGGGAATTTTATTACAACTGTATTGTTCCTTTCCTACCTAAGTATAAAGGGGGGTGGAGTAAGGATTTTCTTAGTTTAGAGGTCACCAGACAATGAGAAACAACATTTTGAGCTGATAAAGAGAACTGTGTATAACCCAGAGATCCTGGACTTTGAGCTAGATATAGTAACTAGACGAGACTTTGGGCTGTCTCCACTGAAGAGAAAGTGTGTTCTTTTTGCAGGAAAGCAGTACACGTGGAGTACACAGGAGCTGAATATCCAAAGGGACAAACACTGCTGACTCCTGAAGAAATCCGTTTTCTTCTCCTTTTCAATTATAATACCCCAATTTCATTTTAATGATCTATCCATGCAGTTAAAGAATTGTATTTTCTAGCCTCCCTTGCAGCCATGTGACAAGGTTCTGAAAATAAGCTGTAATAAGTGCTATACTTTTTTTTTTTTTTTAATAGATGAGGTCTTACTCTATTACCCAGGCCAGAGTTTAGTGTCATGATGTGATCCTGGCTTATAGCTCACGCAGCCTCTAACTCATAAGCTCAAGTGATCCTCCCACCTCAGCCTCTAGAGTAGCTAAGGACTATAGGCATATGCCATCACACCCAGCTAATTTTTCTTTTATTTTCTTTTATTTTTGTAGAAACTTGCAATGTTGCTCAGTCCAGTCTCAAACTGCTGGCCTAAGCAATCCTCTGGTCTTGGCCTTCCAAAGTGCTAGGATTACAGGTGTAAACAACCATACCTGGGCTGCATTACACTTATTTAAAAGAGAGGATTCAGACACTACTTTTTTCCCTCAAGATTCAGACAGCGCTTTCCCTCTTAATTCTGTTTCCTGGAACATAGATGTAATGACTGGCATTTTAGTAGCCATTTTTGGTTGGTGAGGATAAGCCTTCTCACAGTAGGAATACTGGAATGAAAGACCACAGAAGGTAAAGCACTGATGAATTCATGGAACTGACAAATCAGCCAAGGACTGACGTCCATCATATGCCTTTTATAGGACAGAGTATTGCCTTTTGTGTTTAAGCTGTGGCTCATTTGGGTTTTCTTTCACATGTTGCTGAACTTCATGTTGATGACTGCAAAATTCAAAATATGAGGATATTGTTAACATAATTTAGGGAACCTATCAGAACATGTGCATCAGTCATTCTAATAGAAACAAAGTTAATTTATTCATTAAAAAATATTGACAATGGGGTTAGAAGGCATTTTTATTCTGATAGGGACTATGCCACATTCTTGAAATTCTAAATTCTTAAGTCCATAAGGGCACAGTATCTTACCGTACTCACAGGCACTGAAAAGGTAACTAATGCATCAAGGATTTTGATGAAAGGACAGTGGTATGGTGAATGATTTGTACTATATGACTCCACATATCACAACACTGCTAATTAGAACAACACAGCTAATTAGACCAAAGGTGGGAAACTAACCAATGAAGTCAACACACAGACTGGTTAGTGACCTGTGATTGACATGTTCTGGTATGTGAAAAGAGGATCTGGGTCAATCACGTCTCTCTGTCAGCACTTTGAAGTAGGACAGCAACATAGGTATCAGATAGCAGTGGACGCTAAAGCTGAAGTCAGCAGGAATGATCACAGTCAGACTATAATGACCACGTATAGGCCAAGGTTGAGGATGGCAGAAACTATGAGAGAATAGAAGCTTAGGTGAATAAAGGACGTAGGGTAGAAGATGAGTATACTGCTGAAAATAGCATGGGAACAGAGGAGACTCACAACAAGTAGAGCTGGAGAGTGTAACGGAGTCTTCACAGTGGTGGGGATATTTGAACCTTTGTTGCTGAGCCCCATAGCCGCTGAGCAACCATTCTGGTCTCTGTAATGTATGGCGAGGGAAGACTGAGGTCTCGGGTTTTGTGTTTCCTTGATTTCTTGCTCCCTTCCCTCCAATACATGTTAAAATAACTCATCACCCAAATTGCTTTCTCTCATCTAGAAGAGCCTAATTAGAATGATTGACATGTAAATAAATATTTATATATCACATTGCCTAAACCATAATATTTTTCTATCACTAGGAACTCATACACCTAACTTTAATTTATACAAATCTTATTTAAATTTAAAAAAGACCAAATTGAGGCAATTGATCGTATTAAAACCAATGTCATAGAAAACCTTTAAAATAAGGCTAAATGGAAGGAGAACCTAAAAGGAGACAAGAGTTTTAGTGATGAGAATAAGTCATTATTGAGTACTTGCAGCCCAGTGGTAAGTACCATATGTGTGTTATTATCATCGCTGTCACATCCACAGCAGACTTATCAAGTAGCTGTTTTTCTCAGCCCCACTTAACAGATAAGAATGCTGAAGCCAAGAGGGTTAAATATTTTCTCTGGGCGTGGAATTTGGTTCTGGCTGTCTGACCTTGAATCTACATTCTTCACCACTCTACCTTAGTGACTCTCTATTTACCTTGAAGCTTTGCTGTCACTGTCCCTAACTGATGAGGGTTTCCAAGCTGTGGCAAAGTGTAAATGGACAGCACCTTTGGGGCCGCTAGTCATGAAGCTGTCAGCTAAGACTGCATCACAGGGGATCCCAGAGAAGTCTAGACTTCAGAGGCTGATAGAGGGGAATCATAGAAAATTCTGTAAAATAGATGAAAATGGGCCTTTTCAGGGAAATAATGAAAAATTCTCACTCGACACTCCCTTAGCACCTAGTAATTTAAAGTAGCACTGAAACCATTTGTTTTCCTGAGGGCTACTCCTAGTTAGTGACAGGGACTCTGGACCCACACCATGCCACTCACTGGGAGTGTAATTTTAGGTAAGTTACTTCAGCCTTCTGCCTCTGTTGCTTCATCTGAAAAAGGGGATTTCAATCAAAAGGATTTCATGTATATTTCAGAAAGCTGTTATAAGGATTAAATGATTTAATACAAGGAAGAGCTAGATATTACAGTTCCTTTGCCTTTCACTATCGCCAACTCTCAGGCCCAGGGGTTGGAAAGTTTGAATGCTAGTGGGGTTATAGTATGGGGTTATAGTATAGTATGTATACAGCAGTGAACCTTCTCTTTACACCTTCAGACTTGAATGATTGATACTGTTAATAAAGCTTGACCTGTCTCACCTTTGGCTCAAGTTCTTTGCCACAATCTTCAATAACAACAGCAACTAGTGATGTCCTAAATATTTAGTAAACGCCAACACTTTACATAAATCTGGACCTTTACAACAACCTGACAGGGTAGATGGTATGGGTATCACCGCAGCATAGGTAAGAAAAAATGAGGACTGTCTTAAAGAGATAGCATTGATTAAAACGATAAAAAGGAGGTACTCGCTCCATTACTTTGTGTCTGAGTTTTCAAGAAACTACCCAAGGAAGTTCTGTTCTTCATTTTTAAATTAGCTATGAAGAGAACTGGCAACACTGATTTATGTCACAAGAATATCACAGAATGAAAATCTGAGAAAAGTACATGCACTGGCACATAAGATCCACCTGGCAAGGAAATGTCAGTGTTTACTAAAGTGTAGCAACTGGGTTAATATGGACTGTCCCCTTCCCTTTCAAGCTCTGCCTCATCTGGGTCTTTGTTCAGTTACTCAACCACAAAGTCAACTCAGCTTGAGAAATAGTGGGGTTCCTAGAAGTGACTGTGACCTGCATAGGCAACGCAAACGCATCCAGTGTTTCCTCCTTTCTTACCTTACTGGAGATGAAGTCCACTTGGTCACCATGCTTCCATCACACTTCTTTTTCAGCTGAAGACCATTATTGCTTCGTTCCATAGATGTCATAAAAGTAACGTAGTGCCACAATAATGCTTCATAACATATAATCATAAAATTCAGTGGCTTCAAACAATGAGCACTGATTTACTTCTAGTTTGTGGGAGCCAATTGAGGCTGGGATAGAGGTACTCACATTTCTGGAGATTAACTGGGTCACTTTCTCTGGGATAACAGGGGAGGCTTGGCTCTGCCCCGTGGATCTCTGATCCTCTAGTAGATGGATATTGGTGCTTATGCTATGGTAGAGGTGCAAGACAGAGGGAAAGCCCACTCAGTCAAGCACTTTTCAGGGCTCTGCTTCTGTGATATCAATAAACATTCCATTTGCTGAAGTCAGTTACTGGCCAGGCTATATTCAGGGGGTTGGCAAAAGGGATTAGATCCTAACTATTTAGTGAGAGGAACTTCCTGGAGGGAAGAAAGGGTGAGGAATTACAATCTTCACTGGAAACTCCGCAGGTATATTTTTTTCTTAAAGGAAACTATACTCTCAAAAACATGATTTTTGAAATTTAGTTTTTATTTTAATTATATATATACATAAAAGAGTCAAATTGTTAAAAAGATTTTAAAAGTCCCTTAACAATTCTAGCTCTTTCAGCTACTGCTTCTTCTGTTGCTAACCTCCATAATTCTTGAAAATGCCTGCCCTGCGACTTCTTAACTTTTCAGCTTTAGGAATTGCCAACTTCTTACTATGGAAGATGAACATTTACTTCTCTTTCACTGTCTTCCCCACCTCTCACCAGACATAAGCTCATTTTCCATACTGTTACTTTTTTTAAATGTCTTTTTACATAATAATTTTGCTTTGATTATTATTTTATTATTATTATTATTTTTTTTTTTTTGCAGTTTTTGGCCAGGGCTGGGTTTGAACCTGCCACCTCCGGCATATGGGGCCGGTGCCCTACTCCTTTGAGCCACAGGTGCCACCCTGCTTTGATTATTTTTTATTGAGACTTTTTGAACACTATTTATAGTTGATCCATATGGTAAACTATGATAATTTTCCATTCTGTACACCCTTTTTATTGTCCCTGAAGTTATTATCTTATTACTTAACACTAAGTTAGTTTCAATTTTTCCAAAATTGTGTAAATAATCTCTCAGTATGTTCAGACACACTGGGAGGTCTCTCGGTCCTGTCCTCCTGTGTCCCAGAGCTCCTGACCTGCCCTAACCGATGTTACTCTGTGACTGGTATCACTCCGAGGCCACACTTCACCATTATTCTGAAATCAAGTATTTCTGAAGCCAGTATCTACCTCACACTTGCATTATTTCCACAGTTGATTAAGTGCATTCTTCTATACCTTCCTGAGAAAGAGTAGTTAGGAAGTTTATTTTTACCTTAAATATTAATATTTTGCTATACACTATTGTGAAAAACAGATTAATCCTATAAACATAAACACAAATTCAGAGAGGGAAGAGTTGAAGATTAACAAAAGTAAACATTTATAAAATGTTTTTGTTATGTGTATATGATTAAGCCTTTGTACACTCTCAAAATAAACTTTCCTTGGACTCATGAGTGATATGTTTTTCCTCAACATTTTACCATAAAATGTTCAAATATGAAAACCTGGGAAAATGGTAAAATGAATAATTGCCTATATTTACCTAGGTTCCATGCACACACATTCACATTTTTTTGTTACAGTGTGAAATTTACACCAAAATATCTCAACATACTGCTTCTGAAGATGAGAATCATTTACAGAAAAAACATAGTATCTTTCACATACCTAAAAAAATAGTGTCATATCTATTCACATTTTCACAATTATCACCAAAATGCATTTTATACCAATTTTGCTAAAAAGAAAAATCATGACAACAACAATATCTAGTCTAGGTTTATGAATAATGTAAGTATGTATTTGTATCAAGAACAATTTCCCTATTAAAATATCTTTAATTTACCTACAGCCAAATAAACATTTCCGTGTGCAGTTCTATAATTTTTAATGTGTGCGTTGATTCATGTAACCACCATCACAACGAGGATACTGAACAGTTTCCTCACCTCAGCATTTCCTTACAAGTCCCTTTTGTAGTCAATCTCTCCCTCTGTTCGTGAACCCTGGTAAGTGATGATGCTGAAAACTCTTTTACCTTTGGGTAACAATGTCCTACAGTTTGATTTTTACAGAATGTCATATGAGTGGAATCTTGAAGTATATATTTTTTTTTAAATTGACTTTTTCCACTTATCGTAATGCATTAGTGCTTCATCCGTGGTTTTGTCTGTATCAATAGTTCATTCCCTTTAAAATATTCCATTATATAAATATTCCGTTAATTTCACTTTTAATTGATAATTAATAATTATATGTGTTTGTGGGGTAGATCATTTTTTTGTTATTGAAGATATTTCTGTTTTTTTTTATCCATAAGGTAAAATTCTATTACTATTTCATAGACATGCTTTCATACATTTGTAAAGTGTGGCTACACAGAATCTAAAATAAGAACAAAGAAAATGTAATTTTACAAATTGGTTTACTGCTTTTTTTTTAAATTTCCAAATATTATAGGATATAAGTGTTCTTGATTACCTATATTGCTTTTCTCATGCTTGAGTTATGGTTCTAAATGTGCCCATAACCCATACAGTGTTTACTGTATCCGTTAGGTAGGTTTTTGCCTACTTACTCAGTCTCCCTTCCACTGATTTCTACTGAGTTTTACTTCACTCTGTGCACTCATTGGTTAGTTACAACTTAACAGAAAATATATGTGATATTTTTTCTCCATTCTTTAGACACTGAACTTAGCATCATAGTCTACAATCCCATCCAAATTTTTGCAAAAGGCCATAATTTAATCTTCTTCCTGGCTGTGTAGTATTCCATAGTATACAAATACATATTTTGTTACTCTAGGCATAAAGTAATGGATATTTGGGCTGATTCCACATCTTGGCAATGTGCTACAATGAACATTCATGTGCAAGTGTCTGTTTAATAAAATGAATTCTTTTTCTTTGGGTAAATACCCAGTAGCAGTTTGCTGGATCAAATGGTAGGTCTATTTTTAGTTTTCTGAGAAATCTTCATGTTGTTTTCCATAGAGGTTTTACTAATTTGCAGTCCTACCAATAGCATATAAGCATTCCTTTCTCTCTGCATCTATGCCAGCATCTATTATTTTTGGACTTTTTAATAAAAGCCATTCTAACTGGGATAAGCTGATATCTCAATGTGCTTTTTAATTTGCATTTCCCTGATAATTATTGATGTTGAGCATTTTTCTAAGTTTATTGGCCATTTGCATATCTTCTTTTGAAAAGCTTCTAGGCTTCTGTTCATATATTTTGCCCACTTTTTAATGGGGCTGTTAGTTTTTTCCTTGCTGATTTGCTTGATTTCTTTATAGATTCCAGCTATTAGCACTTTATTGGATGAATATCTTGCAAATATTTTCTCCCATTCTGTAGGGTGTCTTTTCGTTCTGTTGATTAGTTTATTAGTTGTCCAAACTTTTAATTTAGTCAACTCCAATTTATTTATTTTTGTTGTTGATGTTATGCTCTTGGGGTCTTCTTCATAAATTTTTGCCTAAGATGATAAATAAAGGAGTTTTTTCCAACATTTTCTTCTAGAATTGTTATGGTTTTATGCCTTATATTTAAGCTTTTTATTCATCTCTAATTAATTTTGTGAGTGGTGAAAAATATGGATACTGTTTCATTTTCCTGCATATGGCTATCTAATTTTCCCAGCACCATTATTGAACATGGCTTCTTTTCCCCAGTGTATATTGTTGTCTGCATTGCCAAAGATCAGTTGGCTGTGAATGGTTTTGTGTCTAGGTTCTCTGTTCTGTTCCATTGGTCTTGCCTCTATTTTTGTGCCAATACCAGGCTTTTTGAATTACTATAAACTTGTATGGTTTGAAGTCTGATAACATGATGCTTATAGATTTGTTTGTTTTGCTTAAGATCGTTTTGTTTATTTAGGTTTTTTTCTGGTTCTAAACAAAGCATAGAATTATTGTCTCCAGGTCTGTGAAATATGACATTGGTATTTTGATGGGAATTGTACGGAATCTATAAATCACTTTGGGTAGCATGGAAATTTTAATAATTTTGATTACACCAATCCATGAGCATGATATGTTTTTCCCTATGTTTCCCCAGTGTCATCTGCACTTTCTTTCAGTAGTGTTTCATAGTTCTCTTTGAAGAGGTTTTTCACCTTCTTGGTTAAGTATTTTCCTAGGTATTTTATTTTCTTTGTAGTTATTGTGAATGGTTTTGAGTCTTTAGTTTGACCTTCAGCTTGACTGTTAATGTTGTATAGGAACGATACTGATTTGTGTACATTGAGGTTGTAACCTGAGACTGCTGAAATTATTTTTCAATTCCAGGAATCTTTTGGTGGGGTCTCTGGAGTTTTCTAGAAATAAGATCATATCATCAACAAAACATGATAGTTTGACCTTTTCTTTCCTGAATTGGATATACTATATTTCTTTCTCTTGCCTGATTTTTTTGGCTAGGATATCAGCACTATGTAGAATGGAAGTGGTAACAGTGGGCATCCTTATCTTGTTACAATTATTAGGGGGGAATGATTTCAAAATTTCCCTATTTTTTAAAATTTATTTTTCTTACTTTTACATGTGTATATTAGGTTTCCACTTTTACCTTCACAGAATTAAAAAGGCTAAATTTAATGATAATAACAATGTTTAACATAAGGACTGAGAACAAAAACCTCATAAAGAACGAAGGAAGACAAATACATTCAGATATGAAATCAGATGATTGATGCAACAAAATATTAAGCAACTGAGAACAAAAACCTCACAAAGAACAAATGAAGATAAATACATTCAGAAAAGAAATCAGACAATTGCTGCAATGAAATATTAAGTAATAATAA
>CAUYQV010089873.1:0-18419 GCA_963574575.1 Galagoides demidoff
GGGCGCCTGTGGTCCCAGCTACTTGGGAGGTGGAGGCAGGAGACTCGCTTGAGCCCAGGAGTTGGAGGTTGCTATGAGCTGTGATGCCATGGCACTCTACCCAGGGGGATAGCTTGAGCCTCCGTCTCAAAAAAAAAAAAATAGAAAAGTCCATTCTACATATGTATAATAAAATGCAAATGGTATTTTCATATGTAATTTGCATTGAGGACAAAAGTGATTAAAAAAAGAGGACTAGACACCGGGCAGGTACTTTATGAAATCTGGATAGACATAATTACAGTTGACTATCATATAGACATGACAAGAATTACTAAAGTATTTACATATAGATAATATATATAAACACATATATTTAGAGACAGCTCACAAACATAAAATAAGAAGAAGAATAAGATAGAAATCCCCAAATCAATGGCAAAGGCAGCAGAGAACTGTTGATGGCTTATGTGAGCTGAGAATATGTAATACTCTGTCATTTAATCAAGGTAGGGTGTCAGTCTGGATTATTATCTTGATTGCTTTGGAATTTGAATCAAATAATTAGAAAAATTCTTCCAACTATGAAACTTTGCTTTTCAAATTGCAAAGTTCTTTTTTAAAATAGGCTTTGTTAAGTAAAAAACAAAAAATATATAATATATACATAAATATGTGTATATGTATATATCTCCACAAATTTACAGGGTTTAAATATATACAAATTTGTGATTAAGATTTTAGGAATATGGACCAGTTTACTTAAATTTAGCTCACAGGGCCCTGTTCTACTAAAACAAATAAAAAACTAAAACTAAAACAAAACTAAAACAAATAAAACCAAAAAAAACCTTCATATTATTTATTGCTTAATATGTGCAAACTAAGCCTTCATCATTCAGGAATGTCTGAACGCAGAAATTAAAATTGCCACATGTTGTTTTTCTTAAGGGTTCTTCCCCAAAAACAAGTTATAGTTTTCTTATGTGAGTCCTAGTTATAACAATATTTGGAGAAAGTAGAAACAATAAAATATAAAAGTGAGAAATGGGAACAAGTTAAACACTACATAAAGATTTTATCTAAACTACAGTTTGATTTGAGAAAGGACCAAATTATTTTATAGAAGGTAAGATTTGTCTATAATAGAGCCTCCCAAAATTTTTTTCAGAATCTTTTTATAATCTAAGAAATTATCAAGGATTCAAAGGCCTTTCATTTATGTGATTAGAGCTATTTACATTTACCACTTATAAATTAAAACTTAGAGAACAATGTTCATATATAAACTCATTTCAAAGTGGCAATCACAAGCTAATTGCATTAACATAAATGCCTTATTTATATAAAATAACTGTTTTCATTCAGAAAATGAAAATTAGTAAGAAGAATTCGTTTTTTAAAACCATTTTACAATTCTCTTTAATGTTTGCCTCAATAGAAGAGAAATAGAGTAGGAATATTATGTTAATCTCTTTATTATCTTTGTGTTATACCAAATTATCTCTTTGCTATATTAATTTAGCCCTTACTCATTCTTCACTTGACCTAAAATTATAGCTCCTGTATATACTTACTTACTGTCAATGCCAACTAACTTTGTAAACCTCATGATGACAAGAAAGTTTCTGTTTACTTTGTGTTTAGTGTGTTGGGAAGATTATGAATATCTGAAAATCATGGCACTCTCTTTGCATGAATAGTGATGTATTATTTTTAGACCCTAATGTGACCCTAATCAAGGCATCTGCTCTACTTAGCAATACTTTACAAAGCCACTTCTAATCTGGAAATCTGTTGTCTTTCAAGCTTTAGAAATAAATGAAAATTCCAAGGCAGTGAAGAAGCTGGCTCTGTGAGTAAATTTAACCTTTTAGGTTTCCCTTGCACTGGGGAGATTCAGTCATCTTTTCGATCTTTCCTGGAACATGTGTCTTGATGATAATTGGAAACCTGTGCGTTATCTGTCAGGTGCATCATCAACTACCACAACATCCAACGTATATCTTGCTGGCCAATTTTTCCTTTCTGAATATTTGATTTATCACCTCCTCTGCCCCTAATATGGTAGGCATCTTTCTGAAACCAA
Organism: Galagoides demidoff; assembly: GCA_963574575.1. Classification (NCBI taxonomy): domain Eukaryota; kingdom Metazoa; phylum Chordata; class Mammalia; order Primates; family Galagidae; genus Galagoides; species Galagoides demidoff. The sequence continues at coordinate 2,069 of CAUYQV010089873.1, forward strand.
CACCATCTCTTCTTCTGGCTGCTTCTTCCAGTTACCTTTAGTCTTGTTCAGCGATACCAATGAAAACTTTTTCTTATCCCCCATAGCACTTGAGAAATGCCTTGCTATCCAGGTGGGTTCCTGCACCACCATGAAAGTTTAACATTGCATCAGGGTGGGAGCCTGCTCTTGGGCATGTGGCTTCTTGTACCACCTCCTGCCTGCTTACCTAAAATCTCAACTCTTATTTCAGTGTCCCAATAAAATCTATCACTTTTATGTGACCCAAGATCCCTCATAAAGCTGTCTTGTGAACCATTTCCAGCCACTGAAATCATCTGTGCCATTCATAATTCAGTCCTCATTTTCTCCACCTTCCTCTTCATTACCAGCTCCTCCACCTGGTGAAGGGATCCTCCACCAGCTCAGGGTCCCTTTAGTAGGAGGATGAGAGAAGGCCTTCTACACAGCAGCACCCCTGTCTCTATATGATGTGCCTGTTCTATGACTCCATCATGGATGTATATGTGAGCCCAACAGAAGGAAATCTTGCAGAAATTCAGAAAATGGTCAGTTTGTTTTAGTCTGTGTTAATTCTAGTTTTCAACACCTTGATCTACATTGTCTGGAGTAAGGAGAAGGAGGAGCAGCTGGTAATTAAAAAGATTCTTGACTTTCTCTGTATAGAACATCACCTTTGGTGGGGGTGGAGCAAGATGGAAGACTAGAGACAACATCTTTACAGCCATGTTTGGTGATTTTGGGGAGAAAAGACTCCAGGCACATCTGGCTTGTGGGCTCTACCTAGAAACATCCCTTCAGGGGCATAAGGAGACCGTGGGACACTTCAGGACCCCCCAAATGAGGATGAAAGCCATGAAGAAGCAGCAAGTACTTGCATTTAGGCAGAGGCTGGCCAGTGCAACTATGGCTGTAGCTGGGACAGTTTGCAGACAAAGAAGGCCTGCCCCGTGGTGTTTTTTTAGACCTGGACACTTGGTAGAATTATGCTAGGAGAGCTTAAGTGAGTGAGCGAGTGATTTTGAACAGTGCCCAGCAGTTGGGATTGAGCCACCCAGGTGGAGCAGAGCTCTCATTATTCAACTGCAGGCCAGACACAGTCATGGTGGGAAGGCTGCCTTGTAGACTTGGCCTTCAGGGTGCGAGTACAAGGCCTAATAAGTGAGGCAGCCACTCCTTGGAATATTTGAGCAACATACACTTTTCCTGGGAAAGCCACTGTGTAGCCAAGGGACACAGTTTGGAAAGGTCAAGTCATGTCTATTAAGCAGGCCAAGGAGTGCTTCAGGCTCCTAAGCCTGTAGGGTTTGAGAGCGAAGAAGTAAGGAAGATGGGGCATGGTCTCATTGGCAAGGCAGAGTCTTCCAGTCTCCATCTTATATAGTTGTATCAGTGTGGTATTTAGCATCTCATACCCCAGAAGATTACCTGTTGCCCAAGCAATATATAGCAAGAATATATATGTGTGTGTATGTATATATAGACATATATATATTGTTTTTCTTTTTAAAAATTATTTTTCAACTTTTCCCCCTAGGTTTTTCTTTTTCTTTTTTCTTCTTTTTTTCTCATGTAATTATAATTTTTCATTGTTTATTTCTTTAATAATAGGGCTTCATCTTTGCTAGTTTTTCTGCCCTGTTATTCTTTTTTTCCTCCTAATTATATCCCTTAAGGTTTGTGTTTGTTTGATTTACTTTGATTTATAGTATTTTTGTTTTTCTCCGTATTTGGTGGAAGTGGGGTCTTGTGTCTGCTCAGGTTGGTAAAGAGCTCCAGAACTTGAGGGACCTACCTAAATCAGCCCCCCAGAGGTTGAGATTTGTGAGTATGGATCAAGTACCCTACTGTAGACCACAATTACTCCTGTCTCTCTCTGTTCCTCTTCTTTTTGTCAGTCTTCTCCTTTACCCCCCTCTTTCCTTTCTATTTTCTCTCTCTCTTAAATCTTTTATCCCTTCTTGCACTTCACACTTCTCTTCCTTTTAGTCCTTTACCAAAAGGACACTTCAACTCCTGAGATCAGCAGCACAGTAAATTAAAGAGCTAGAGGAAGTGAAAGGAACAAGTAGGGCAAGGAAACAGACAAAAAGAAAACACTAATGAGGAAGAAATAGCAAAGAAATCCTGGCATCATGTAAAATCAGAACAGAGCAACCCCCCCTCTTCCAAGGGCTGATAAGGTAGCCACTAAAGAAGATTTCACCTATAAAGAAATGCTAAAAATGACAGAAAGGAAACTTTTCAAGCTGGAAGACCTTTAACCTACTTAAGCTAAATAATTGTCAGCAAAGAAATCTATATCCTGCTAAGTTAAGCTTTAAAAATGATGGAAAAATATGATCTTTTACTGATATGCAAACATTGAGGAAGTTTAACACAACAAGACCAGCTCTACTGGAAATACTTAGACCTGTTCTCAACACTGGCCATCATAATGGACCACCAGCAAACTAAACACCCAGAAGGTAAAGGACAAAACCTAGCTTCCACAATGATGCAAAAGATAAAACTAAGCAATAAACTTTCACAAAGTAAGTTAATAGAACTCCACTTATCAATTATCTTAATTAATGTTAATGGCTTGAATTCCCCACTAAAGAAGCATAGGCTAACTGATTGGATAAAAAAGCACAAAATATCCATTTGCTGCCTGCAGGAGGCACACCTAGCCTCAAAGGACAAAGTATAACTTAAGGTTAAGGGCTGGAAAACAATTTTTACAGGCAAATGGGAATCAGAATAAAGGAAGCATTGTAATCTTATTTTAAAATGCAAATGTATTTAAAGCAATTGAAGTAAAAAAAAAAAGACAAAGATGGATACTTCATATTGGTCTAGGGAATAATACAACAAGAGGACATTTCAATTCTAAATATTTATGCAACCAACTTAAATGTACCCAGATTCTTGAAACAGACCTTAATTAATCTGAGCAACATGATATCCTATTATAGTATAATACAGGGGACATTAACACTCCTCTTACAGAGTGGAAGATCTTCTAAATAGAAACTAAGCAGAGATGCAAGGGACTTCAATGTGACCCTAGAACAACTGTGTTTAATAGACATATACAGAACACTTCAACCCAAAGCTAAAGAATATATGTTCTTCTCATCAGCCCGTGGAACATTCCCCAAAATAGATTTTGTCCTAGGACACAAATCAAACCTCAACAAAATCAAAAGAATTGAGATTATACCTTGTATCTTCTCAGACCACAAGACAACAAAGGTGAAACTCAACTTCAACAAAAATTGTCAGCTCCACACAAAGGCATGGAAATTAAACAACCTATGCTGAATGTGGGTCAAGGAAGTGATAAAAAAGGAAATCATTAACTTATTTGAGCATAACAACAATGAAGACACAAGCTACCAAAACCTATGGTGCACTGCAAAAGCAGTACTAAGAGGAAAATTTATTACATTAGATGTCTACATCTGAAAAACAGAAAGATAGCACATTGACAACCTAATGAATCATCTTAAAGAAAAGGAAGAGCAATCCAATCCGAAACCTAGCAAGAGAAGAGAAATAACCAAAATTAAGTCAGAAATAAATGAAATTGAAAATAAAAGAATCATTCAGAAAATTAATGAAACAAAAAGTTGGTTCTTTGAAAAGATAAATAAAATGGATAAATCATTAGGTAGGTTAACCAGAAATGCAAAAGTAAAATCTTTAATAACCTCAATCAGAAATGAAAAAGGGGAAATAACAACTGATACCACAGTGATACAAGAAATTATTTCTGACTACTACCAAAACCTTTGTGCTCAGAAATTTGACAATGTGGAGGAAATGGACCAATACCTGGAATTGCACCATATTCCTAGACTTAAGCAGGAAGAAATAGATCTCTTGAATGTATCAATGTCAAGAACTGAGATCAAGAAAACAATAAAAAAAACTTCCAACATCAACAAAAAAGCCCGTGACCAAATAGATTCACATTGGAATTCTATCAAACTTTCAAAGATGACCTTGTACCTATATTGCAGAACGTATTCCAGAACATTGAGAAGGAAGGAATCTTTCCCAGCACGTTCTATGAAGCAAACATTATGTTGATTCCACAATAAGGAGAGGACCCAACCAAAAAGGAGAACTACAGACCAATTTCACTAACGAAGATTGCTGCAAAAACTCTCAACAAAATCTTAGCTAATAGATTGCAGATACACATTAAAAAAAAATATACATCATGATCAAGTAGGCTTCATGCCAGGGATACAAGGCTGGTTTAACATATACAAATCCATAAATGTAATACAACATATCAATAGAAGCAAAAACAAAGACCACATGATCCTCTCAATAGATGCAGAAAAAGCATTTGACAAAATCCAACATCCTTTTCTAACAAGAACACTTAAGAAAATAGGCATAGGTGGCACATTTCTTAAGCTAATTGAAGGCATCTATGACAAACCATAGCTAACATCATACTGAAGGGAGTAAAACTGAAAGCTTTTCCACTTAGAACTGGAACTAAATTGTACACTGTTGCCACTGGCACTATTATTCAACATTATGTTGGAAGTTCTAGTCAATGCAATCACATAAGAGAAGGATATAAAGGGCATCCAAAAGTAGGCAGGGGAGGTGAAACACTCACTCTTTGTTGATGATATGATCTTATACTTAGAAAACCCCAGAGACTCAACCACAAAACTCCTGGAAGTGATCAGGAAATATAGTAATATCTCAGGGTATAAAATCAATGTACACAAATCACTTGCCTTTGTATATGCCAATAAAAGCCAAGGTGAGAAGCAAATTAAGGAGACAATTCCCTTCACAGTCGCTTCAAAGAAAATGTAATACTTAGGAATATACCTAATAAAAGAAGTGAAAGATCTTTTCAAAGAGAATTATGAAATCCAAAGGAAAGAAATAGCAGAAGATACTAACAAATGAAAGAACCATGTTCTTACTAAGAGTCAACATTGTCAAAATGTCTATTCTACTCAAAGCAATCTAAAGATTCAATGCAATTCCATTTAAAATACTAACATCATATTTTGAAAAACTGGAAAAAATAGCAATTTGTTTTGTATGGAACCAGAAAAAAACCCATATAGCTAAGTCTATTCTTAGTAATAAAAACATAGCCAGTGGCATCACCCTACCAGACATCAGGCTATGTTATAAGTTCACAGTAATCAAAACAGCATGGTATTTGCACAAAAAGAGAGACATAGAAATATAGAACAGAATAGAAAACCAAAAACTGAAACCAGTCTCTATTTTCCATCTGATCTTTGATAAACCAAACAAAAGCATACAGTGGGGAAAAGAATCCCTGTGCAATAAATGGTGCTGGGAGAACTGGATAACCACATGTTATCTGACTGACACTGGGCCCACACCTTTCACCATTTACAAAAATTGATTGAAGATGGATAAAAGACTTAAATCTAAGATACAAAATGACAAAAATCTTGGTAGAAATTGTGGGGGAAACTCTGGATGATGTTGGACTGGGGAAAGATTTTATTACAAAGACTTCAATGGCCATTGCAACAATAAAAATTAACAAATGGGACTTAAGCTGAAAAACTTCTACATAGCTAAGGACACAACAAGTAAAGCAAAAAGACAACCTTCAGAATGGGAGAAGATATTTGCAGAGTATTAATCTGACAAAGGGTTAATAACTAGAATATACAGAGAACTCAAATTAATCAACAAAAATAGAGCAAACAATCCCAGCCACTGTTGGGAAAGAGATATGAATAGAACCTTCTCTGAGAAAGACAAATGAATGGGTAACAAAGATTTGATAAAAATGTTCATCTTCCATGATCATTAGAGAAATGCAAATCAAAACCACATTGAGATATTACCTATACCCAGTAAGAACAGTCCACAGCTCAAAGTCTCATAGGTGCAGATGGGACCTGCTGGTGGGACTGCAAACTAATACAGCCTTTTTAGAAGGAAGAATGGAGAATCCTCAAAGAACTCAAATTACATGTCCCATTTGAGCTTGCAATCCCCTTACTAGGCATCTACCCAGAAGAAAAAAATCATTTTTTCATAAGGACATTTGCACTAGACTGTTTATTGCAGCTCAATTTATAATTGCCAAAATGTGGAAACAATCTAAATGCCCATCAACCCAGGAATGGATTAATAAACTGTGGTATATGTATACCATGGAATACTATGCAGCCATTAAAAAAGAGGGAGACTTTACATCTTTTGTATTAACCTGGATGGAGGTGAAACACATTCTTCTTAGTAAAGCATCACAAGAATGGAGAAGCAAAAATCCAATGTTCTCAATTCTAATGTGAAGGCAGTAGATGAGCTAATACAAAGTGTAGGGTAGGGCAAGGAGAGAGTAGGTAGAAGGGAGGTGGGAGGGTGACTGGGGTCATGGTGTACGGCACACCTCTTGGGGGAGGGACACAATTATAAGAGGCACTTTATCTAACAAATGCAATCAGTATAACCTAATTTTTTGCACCCTCAATGAATCTCAAACAACAGGAAAAAAAAAAAAAAGAACATCACCTGTTCCAAACCTAGGGATAGTTTTTGAGATATTTTCTAGATCCTATAGTCTAGGGACTGACCCATCCAGACTAAGGAACTGACTCAACTGTTCTGGTACCTCCTACCCAATGACCTGAATTCCCTTGGATTGGCTGACCCACCCAGAAAATGGCCCATATCAAAGGACTGCTGATTCTGCCCCAAAACCAGCCAATTAGAAGACCCTGATTGCCTAACCCTCTGCCCACCAAACTGTCTTTAAAAACCCTGTCCCTCCAATACTGAGGGAGTATGTTAGGTTAGGTATGATATAGATAGGCCAAGAAAAGGCCTCAGACCTCTGGGAGGCTCATGGTAACCTAAAAGCTGAAAGCAAGTCTTTGCCTAATAAAAGAGTAGAGTATTGAGGCATAATCAAGAATTTGTGAGTAATTATTTCCCCATTTGCAAGAGATAGCTGGGGTAGGACTCCATCAATCCCAACAACTGAGCGTTTTTCTGGAGAAACAGGCTCAGTATGAGAAGTTAAAACAGAATGAGTACCTCTCTTGTTTATTAAAAAGGTTACAAGGTTGCCTGCCATGTCAAGGGTCACCCATATTTATTCCTCTGTGATAGTGATGGCATTTGGGAGAGCTGCTGGGAACTTTAGCCCCACTATTCAGCCATGGTCTTAGGTGGGGAAGGAGATGGTCCTTGCTTTCTGACCAGGGAACAAGGACTAGTGGGAAGAGGATTAGGGTTTGGGCATTTCTGGTTGCAATGACCTTTCATATCCACAGCAGAGGAATCTCTTATTGGATGATCATCATCCAGGGTGGTTTGGGTGGCCCTGATGAGGTGGCCAGGGTCTGCTTAAGACAGCTGCTGAAAATTGGCATGCCTGTGGACATGCCTAATCCGCTGGTTCTGCCTCTCCTGCTCTGTCTTACCTTGGTTGTTGAACACACTGAAAGTAATGTTTAAGAGAGTATTTTGGAGAGTCTGGGGCCCCAAGGCTAATATATGGAGTTTTCTTCTCATTTCTGGGGCTGACTGACTGATGAAATGAGTCTCCACCACTACAGTTCCCTGAGGTGTTGCTGGGTCTACATTGGTAGTAAATTACTTCAGTTCTTGTCTCCTCATGATCAAAGATGAAGCCCAGGGACAGAAAAGTTTAAATCATGGAGCAAAGAAATTTATCAGTAACCAACAGCACTCTCCTAAGAGGGTATGAACCAGCACACGTTCTAACAAATGGTAGCCCTGGGGTTTCTGTGTCATTCCTTTTTCTCCCGTCTGGTCCTGCCTCCTTCATGGTGTTGTATCTTTTCCCGTTGTTCTTGATCAATGGGAGGGGGAGTTTTTCCACCTTCTGTGGTTAGGCCTGGATGTATGGTGGTGTCAAAGCCAGACGGGTGGGTAAACTGTCATGACATATAGTCTGCCTTGTGTTGTTTCTGTTATGTTTCTTGTGACATTTGCAGTTACCTTATCTTGTTATTATTATAGTATTTTTTTATTCAGCATCCTATTAATTTAAGTCATCTGTTTTTGTATTTTCTGTACTCATGTCTCACTTTTTTTTACCTACTAACAGCACTATCTGTGGATGACATTATTAACCTGTCAAGACTCAAAAAGGGCTGGATTTTTTATCAAGGCTCTGTGTCTCTTCTCTCACTTTATTATAGTTGACAGGATTAATCATGCATCTTTTATGAGCCATGTGACCAGGAGTCTTACTCCCCACTGTCTTTGTGGGTAGTTTTAGTAGGGATCCTGAAGCAGGACAGTTGTCACTCCCACAGGGTATTGGAGAAGTTGGGCAATATTTAAGAGGTCCTCTAAAGCTTGTGCCTGGGCCCAAATACATGCTGTTTCTTCTGCAGTGCAACAGTGAGAGAGAATTACATTAAAGTATCTTCATGCGATATCAGAGGAAAGAGTTAGGCTCTGAAATTCCTCAGTAAACTTTTCTGGTTCTTCAGAAAACTAGGCAAGGCTTGTCTGGCTCTATTTAAGGTATGATATAAAAGAAGGACATGTATTCTGGTGGTGCTCCATTGGCATGTGAATACCTTCTGTAAAGGACACAGGGCTGGGTTTAGGGCCAAAGCGGGTAGGGGTTCAAGGTCAGGAGCTGGAACTCTCTCAGTGCGTTCTGGTCCTTGTTTGGGAGACTCCACTGGGGCTTTAGAGTTTTCTGAGATGAGGTAAAGAAAAGTTGCAAGGTTTGAGTCAAGAGACCTAAGAACATCTAGTTTTACATTCCAATATGCTCCTTGTGTCTCTGGATATTTCTGTAAGGCCATAAACACCTGAATAGAGGGAGGGTAATTGGTGGGATCACGCCTATGGTTCATCCTATAAGGGTACATGTGAATCTCTCTAAATGTAGAATATAAATGTCTTAACACAATAACTAAGAAAATGACATGTTAATCACTTGGATGAAAGTATTTCAAACTGTATATAGAAACAGCACACTGTACCCCATGATAGTATTAATGTACACAGCTATGATTTAATAAAAAAAGAAAAGAGTGTAAGGCACAGTGTAGTTTGGATTCTGAGACCAAGCCTTTGTGATGATCATTTCTTTCTTGAACATTTGTAGCTCATATAAGGTACGCATATTATTTGTTAAATAAATGGAATATTCAGTTACTCAGAACACGCACTCTGCAGGTAATTTGTTATTACATCTTGGTGGGGAGGAGTATAAACCTTGGGAGATGACAGGGACAATAGAGCCATCATCTAGTTGAGAATTTTCATTTTAAAGATGAGGGACAAGAGGCACAGAGAAGTGAAATGACTATTTAATAGCAGATACCATGGTGTCATGCCAGGGGTGAAGACCTCACCCCCCAAACTCAATGAGAACTTACCATGTTTATGCTCTTTGATAACTTTCTCCCATTTAATTCTCCCATGCACCCTATGAAGCTCATACTGTTATGATCCCATTTTATAGACAAGGAGACTGAGGCTCAGAGAAGCCTCTGTCAATGGCAGAGTTTAGATTTCGTCAACACAGTCTGACTTCAAAACCTGTAATTTCGAACAGTGCTCTCCTGCCTCTCTCATCATATTTCAAAAAGAGTTTCGTGGAATTCTTATGCTACTTCATTTCTCTGTAAGCATGACATAAACTGCAAACTAAAAACACAGTAAATTGCTCAATATTTTATGCTAAGGACTCTGGATTTGGTAACCAGGTAGTGCCAAGACGATGCTCTCCTGAACAGGTGCAAGAGGGCTCTCCAAGGATGCTGACCACAGCAAACATCTTGTAGAAGGACTCTGGAGGGTGAAACATCTCTAGCAAGTTCTAAACCTCTAAAGGGAATTCTAAGCTCAGATAAGGAGCAGTCTCGATGGAAACCTCTGTTATAATTTGAGCACTTGTTTTAGAAGATAATGAAGATAGATACTTTAAAAGATAGCAATAAATGTGGAAATCATTATTAAACTAGGTCGTAAAGCCCAATTTATGTTTTTGTTGGTTTCTAAGTTAGGAATAGGGCAGTAAGAGGCATATTTTCTTTCCTGCTTCTTCATTCCCAAGGTGTCATCAGCCAAATTTTACCTGCTGACCACCAAAGAGGCGATCTGAATCACTGTGGCGCAGGCAGACCGTTGCAGGTCAGAGCACTTGGAATAATTAGCTTTTGGTTTTGAAAGCCCACCAATTTAATGAGGAAGAGCCCACAGCGAGCTTAGGCAACCTCAGAATATCTCCTTTCCAACTTCTTTTTCCCTTGACTAACCACCAGCTCTTTCAATAAACATGAGCTTATGAAAGAAAGAGCTGCATAAAGTTTTATACTTCTCATATTCAGTTTTCCTTTTTAAGTTGCAAACTCAAGCCTGATTGTACAGCAAAGACCACCTCGGGCAAGGAACACATGGTGGAAAGCTATTTATAAGGTTTAAATGATCCCTATTAACATATTTCAGATTCACCGGTGTGGTTTCTAGATGCCAGATCCAATCCACAGTCAGGCTTGGGTGTTGGCTCACATAGCTGCCTCCATTGCTTCTCATAGGAAGTTAGAGTGAAAGCACAGGGCTGGGAGATCCCTGGAGGAGCTAACTAATCTATCCCCCTGCCTACGGCAGGACCAAAAGCAAAACCCACTTAGGTTTAGGTACAGACCTGTGTTCTTATTTTGTTTGCCTGGTTCCGTCTCTTTCCATTTTTAAAGTGAGAGCTGTAGGCCAAGTACGAGAGAAAAAAATGACTTAGTATATATAGACATACGTGTCTATAGCCAGCCCTTGATCATTAAATATTTATCGTAATTCTCCTATATGAAAAGGGCAGCATCAAGTTCAGAAAGTTAACCCAGGGTGGGTAAAAACGTAGTTTATTCTCACAATACGATTTGGTTAAGAAGACATGACATACACCAGAAACATTTCTATTCCAATTCAAGAGAGCACTGGAGTGTCTTGACGTGAGGATTAGAGACCTAATGTGTACTAGCACAGACAGTTCTAATCATACTCGCTGGGACTTCTAGTTCTTTAAAACTTTCATGTCCTGGGAATTCGTTCACAGCATTTCAAAATTATAATAACTTAGTTTTAGGGAGGTTGGAGACATAGACTTCTGGGTAAGAATTCAAGACACAAAAATTGTATCTCTATTCTCTCTGTGCCTGTCCCACTGCTGGAAATAGCCAGTGCCATCAGCCGGGCTGATGTAGAGATCCACTAAAGCAAGGCCAACGTCTGCTTGGAAGGTTGGGGTTCAGTTCATTCCACTGGGCTATGGGGAGGCTTTTCAACTAGGGAGAAATAGTCTATGGCATCTCACTCTTATCTCTCCCCAAGTAGGACCAACTCCTCCCCAAGTAGGACCAGGCTCCTGCTTGGGTCAGAAAGCATGGAATTGAACAGAGAACTGTAGAAAAGCAGCCTTGTGTTCATTCATGTGCTCATCTAAAGGGCTTTATGGGCTAGACTCCGAGGCCACAAAAATGCATGACACTCAGCCCTTGATTATGAAGCTTTAGTGATAAACAAGGGACCAGGATGTTGTGCAAAGGGCAGGAAGCTCTGTGCTGTAGGTGCTGGGGGAGCCAGGAGGGAGAGCTACTGGGGCAGCCACGGGTCTGCAGAATGCTTCACCATCCAAGTGACACTTACTCTGGGCTTTGGAGGATAGAGGATTTCATCAAATGGAGACACCAACAAGAATCATTCTAGGCAGAAGGAATGCTGTGTCCTGGGACACAGAGAGTGTCAGGATAGGACAGAACCTGGTATAAGGGGACAGGAGGAACAGCAGTCTGGTGTCCACATATGATAAAGGGCTTTTTATAAAACTGGTTTGGCAGTTTAGATATGATCCAGAGAGAAGGTTGGAGAGAAGGGATGGGAGTCAGCTACAGCCTTTCAACAGGCAACGATATGTCTGGATTCATGTTTCTGGAAGATCACTCCAATGGCCAGTGCACAGAGGGAATACTGAGGTGGGAAAAACCTAGAACAGGGAGTCTGGCTTGGAGGCCATAGCCAGAGTCCGGGGGAGACAAGATGTGGGTCGTGCCAAGATGGAGAGAGGAGATTGTAGGCATCACTGGAGTTGGCGGGATTTCAGGGCTAGACCTTGTGGCTAAGGTGAGACAAGGCTGGGGAAGGGCTTAGCTTCTCTAGGGGTCAGTGGAGAAGAGTGAAACACGAGAAGAGGATCACACTGGAAGGGGAGAGGTGCACAGCCCAGGAGCTTTTGAAATAATGTGTATGGGCCAAGTTGGCCATGCTGAGCTCAGTTGAACATGGGCAGTGGCAAAGCTGAGGAGGAACCCACATGTGGGCCAGGATAGCAAGACCCCTCATGGGTGGCTGATGGGTGCTGTTGCTGGGACACTTCCCTGTTAGGTTCAGCCACACCATGGTCCCCATGTGCCAGCATTTCTCCCACTTTTCTATCAGGATGCCCCTACACCATGGGGGGACAGGGGATGGAAGTCAAGGAGAGATTTTTCTTTCAAGTATCTGTTTTATCTGAAAAGTGCATTTCATGTCTGAATTTTGCTACACAAAATATCCACGAATGTTTTGATGTAAATAATATGCATATTGGCTGCTTCCCACCCAGATCTATCCGAAGCTGAGGCTTTGGGTGTCCAGGGTATGTGAAGCCCAGATCTGGCAGAGATCTGACTGTTCCCATGGGCAGCCCCTCTGCTCAGGACAAGCCCCCTGGTGCCCCTGTGCTTGTGTGTCAGGCTGTGATAGCTGGAATCCCCTAGCCACACCCCCAGGCAGAGAATGCGCAGATTCCAACTTTGCAAAAAGAAATAATTCAGAGCTGATTCTTTTATTTCTTAAAAAAAAAAACAGATTATATACTTGACTTTTAAAAAAATTATAAGGATAGGACACAATGAAAAGAAACAACAACGTTGGACTATATACAAGTGCACAGAACATCACATATGTATTTACCTTCCTCCTCCTCACCCCCTCCTGCGGCGCCCAGTTCGGAGATGCCTGTGTGAGTAATTGAAGGTATTTTCATCATTTTGCTCCTCAAAATAAGGCCCAGGAGTGGCAACAGCAGCAGCTCCATGGAGAGCCTGTTAGAAATGCAGATTCTCAGGCCCCAACCTACTGAATCAGAATCTGTATTTTAAGATCCCCAGATGAACAGTATGCGTGTTTAAGTTTGAGGAGTGAATTTTTTTGTGGAACCAGGAGAAGGGAAAGTTCATTTCCTCACTATTCACACTAGAAACTTTGGCTTTTCAATTCCCCAGTCCTGATGTTTCTCTGGGCTTTTTGTACTTGCCCTGCCATGGAGGCAGGAAGGTCACCTGTACCTGTATGGGGACTTGTTTCTAGTCTATGAGAGGTCAGTCCCCTCCCAGGCTAAGGTTCACCTGCAGACCTGCCTGTTTACAGATGTTATCCATTCATTTAGCGCTATCCCCAGGTTTCCAGGAAAACAAAACAAAGTGACAGAGGGAACAACTCACCAACTGTGCTTTCGTTTGATCCATCAGCCATTCGTGCTCATTGTGCAGAATCAGGCTCTCTTGGTGTGTTTCTTAAAAGCCAGTAGGGTAGGGGGCACACCCTCCCCGAATGCCACTAACTGCTCTTTCCTGGCAGCACCATTGCTGGAGAGCCCTTGGCTAGGTTGCTAGTGGAGAGATTTCATCAGGGCCCAGTGAGAGATTAAATCCGAGATGTCAGGGAAGATACTTACATTTTTCTCCTAAAGTTCTGCACACCGGAGGACGCCTTGCCATAGAGGAAGCCTAGTTTGTATACTGTTGGTGCTGGTTCAGGACACCTGGGTCATAAAGACTCAGGTTAGTCCTTCAGGCCCCTGGGCCAGTGTGGAAGATGGTGCTGGCTGCCTCAGTTATGGATCTTAGATTCAGTCAGGCACAGTGGTCCACCTTTGACCTTTATGTGGGATAATGACTATCACAGAAGCCGAAATGTAAGGGCTGATCTGAGACAATTAGTCAGGGTTAAGCCATGATTAGTGTCATCAGAGCTAGTTCCTCTGGAGTTGTAGAAAGTTTAATTGAAGGGTCTGGTTATAGGAAAAAAATGTATGGAAACTATTCTTAGCGAGCTTGGGCTGCTGGAATAAATTCCATTGCCTGGGGTGGCTGAAAAAAGACATTTATTTCCCCCAGTTCCAGAAGTTGGAAGTTCAATATCAGGGTGCTAGCATGGTTGGGTTCCAGTGAGGGCTCCCTTACTGGCTTGTGGACAGCAGTCTTCTTGCTGTATCCTCACATGGCAGGTTGAGAGAGAGAGAGACAGACATGCCAAGAGAAAGAGCGTGCATGTCTTCTTATAAGAGCACTGACATAGTTTATGTTGCTAAAGAACACCCAAGGTTGGGTCATTTATGAAGAAAAGAGGTTTACTTGGATCACAATTCTGCAGGCTGCACAAGAAGCCTTGTGCAGGCATTTGCTGCTAATGAAGGCCTCAGACAGCTTCCATTGACAGCAGAAAGTAAAGAGGAATGGGTGTGCAGAAATCACATGCAAAGATGTGCCAGGCTCTCTTTAATAACCAGCTCTTGTGGGAAGTAATGGAATGAGAACTCACGCATTACCAAGAGGAGGGCACCAAGCCATTCATGAGGAATCCTTCCCTCTGAGTCAAAACACCTTCCATGAGGCCTCAACATGAGGCCATGAAATCTCATGAAATTTCAACATGAGATTTCAAACAAACCATAGCAGACACCATTCCCATTCCTGAGGGCTACACTCACAACCTAATTACCTCTCAGAGGTCCCACCTCTGGATACCATCACATTGGGTGTTACGGCTTCAACATAGGAATTTGAGGGGGGAAGACACAAACACTCAGTCCATAGCAACTCCCAAGAGAATTATGTACACTGGACATGTTTATTTACTCATTCAACATGTAAACTGAACATTGAACAGGCCAGCGTTTCTCAGAATTTTAAAGCTCGTGCTTTGTTTTGACACATCTAAGACTCCCTCCCTCACTGCCAAGGTCGTGACATTCTCCTTATTACCTCCCCTTCCCCTCCACTGAAAATCAATGTCTTCATGTCCCATCTGCTAAGACAAGTTTTTAAGACTTTTGTTTCCCTGCTATGAAAATAATGTGCTCTTCATATTTCAACTATAAAAGAAGATTACTGAATATGTTTTCTTAAACTACGTATTGTCTCCATGTCCTGCCAGGAGAGCTTGATCTACTCTTTTGGGGGAATGTGCTCCTGGAAGAGAATCACTATCCTAGGAACTTAGGAAGGTAAAATTCTGAAAATAATGATCTTGCAAAGATCATGCTAGAGATCTTGGAAAAAACCAAGAAGGCAGCTTCTTCCACTAGATAAAGAAGACAAGATAAAAGACAGGTCCAGATAAGGCCGTTTGGATTATAATTGGTTTTTCTCTTACCATTTCTCAAATGTACTTTTCTCCAAATGCACAAATCAAATAGATCAAATATGATTCTGAGAAGGCGCCTGGCTATTTCTAAATGATAATTTCAGCCCTGCCTGCCAATGTTTGGAATTTCTTTAATAAGAAACCGATTTCTTTTTTCCCCTTGAAAGAGTTTTAAAAGCCCCAGGAGATACCCTTCAGACAAGAAACTTCTACTGATGTGTAAATGATGGATGGTGGTCTTTTCTTAAAGTGGATTTTGATGTGGTGAGAAGAAGAGAGCAGGAGAGCTTTGTGTGAGAAAAAAAGGTGTGAAAAATCACAGAAGAGGAGAGATAGGATGTGGAAGGCAGGTGGGGCTAGTGTAGCAGTTATCCTGCACGAGTTTTAGTTTCTTGATGTGTTCCGATGACAGCTCCTTCCCCAGCCCAGGGGGTGAAGGACCAGCATGGTGCACTCACTCAGTATCCCAACAGCATCTGACACATAGTAGGTGCTCAATAAACGCTGAATGAATAAATGGATTCTTAAGACTATTACTTGGGGCTTGGCACCTGTGGCTCAAGTGGCTAAGGCGCCAGCCACATACACCTAAGGTGGTAGGTTTGAATCCAGCCTGAGCCTGCCAAAAACAACAATGACGGCTGCAACCAAAAAATGGCCGGGCATTGTGGCAGGTGCCTGTGGTCCCAGCTAATTGGGAGGCGGAGGCAGGAGACTCGCTTGAGCCCAGGAGTTGGAGGTTGCTGTGAGTTGTGATGCCATAGCACTCTACCCAGGGGGACAGCTTGAGGCTCTGTCTCAAAAAAAAAAAAAAAAAAAATTCTATTAAATGGTATAATCTTTAACATGCCCCCGTTGGAAGGGGAGCACCGGTTTGTGGGCCCAAGGTTTTTAAAAAACCAAAGGCTCAGTGTTTTTTGCCAAGTGCATATGTGCCAAT
>CAUYQV010089877.1:0-42761 GCA_963574575.1 Galagoides demidoff
CAAATTGGTGTTTTTTCTTTTGTGTGGGCGTGTAGTTGTCCATATATAGGTTTCATATTAGTACTGAGTTAATTGGATACATTTTTTCCATTCTTGAGATAGTTTACCAAGAAGAATGTGTTTCAACTCCATCCAGGTAAACACAGTTTTCGGATTTTTAATATCATCTAACGGTTTCTCTAATTTCATTCCATGTAGGATAAAATTAATTGTGAAACATAAAAAAACCTGTTGTAAAAACAAATGTACCATGGTAGATTTCATCAATATTTAAATCTGAGTGGACTGAATTTATTACCCTTTTAATCACAAGTGTAAAGCTGTTTCTTTATGAGGGCAGGCCAAGAAAAAAGCTGCCCTGAACCCCTGAATTAGCATTTGTTCCCAGAACTCATCTCTTTAAAGACGGAGGGAAGGAAACTGCAGCTATGGCTGTGCCAGGTTCATTTCTTCAGCCCTGAATTTCATCATCTAGGTCTGTAAAATGATACTCGGTGCATATATTTTTAGATAAGCTCATTAGTCTCCTATTGGTATTAAACGAGGCCTCGTTACAGTTTCACTCAGAAGCTGAGATGTTGGGACGCAATTCTCTTCAGTTTCCAGCTCCCAGTAACACAATTTATGATTTTTCCATAAACTCACAGGACACAAACCAGCACCACAGAACAGCTTTCGACACTGACAGCCTGGAATGACAAACAGTAACTCACACAGCCACATTCTCTGCAGGGGGTGGCTGGCCAAAGCCCGTGACGTGCACAGTCCCAGGGCATATTCAGATTCACTGTGTCTGGCTCCCTACGGACAGCACATGGAGCTTGGAGTGGTGGGGCAGAACCCCAGGAATAGCCCCCTGCAGCAGGCTACCCCCCAGAATCTCTCACAAAAGCTTCCCTGTAATGTATTATGAATTAACTATCTGGAGAGTTCTTGGGATGGAGAGTGGGTCTTCCTTTCCACTTACAAAACTTTATGATACTGGACAAATACAAGAACAGGGTCTTCCAAGGGGGACAGAGCAGAAAGATGCTTCCTTGCTTGACCACAAAAAGGGATCACTTCTTCCTGGAAAGCATAGAAACTCTGGTGGAGCTAGAGACATTGGTGCCTAGCCACACTGCCTCACTCCAAGTCCCTTGAGCCCCTCCCGCTGCAGAGAGAGTGACCCCAGACTATAGAGTTTCTCTACACCAATTGTTGAAAAATGCTTTGAGGCTCAGCACCTGTAGCAAAAGTGGTTATAGCATCAGCCACATATGAGGGTGGCAGGTTCGAACCCGCCCCAGGCCAGCTAAAACAATGATGACAACTGCAACAAAAAATAGCTGGGTGTTGTGGCAGGTGCCTGTAGTCCCAGCTACTTGGAGGCTGAGGCAAGAGAATCACTTGAGCCCAAGAGTTTGAGTTATGATGCCACAGCCCTCTACCAAGGGTGACATAGTGAGACTGTCTCAAAAAAGAAAAGAAAAAAGAAAGAAAGAAAAGAAAAATGCTTTGAGATGTACACCTCAGGATGGTCCCCGAGCACCAGCTGTATCGGGAAGCTGAGGACAGTCTATAAGTCACAGTCACACTGTCAGTGAATACAGGTGAAAGACATCCTCTGTGGGCTGACAGGAAGACACCTATCAGTTTAGAAGCTGCCAGGCTGCACAGACCCCACCACCACCACCACAATTGCTGTAAGGAGGGGTCTACACCCGGGTGCCGCAGACTGGGGAAGGGGCAGCGCTGTCACCACGTCAGGGTGGACTGGCATCAGGACAGATAGTCCCCACAGAAAGGAAATTTTTGCCCAAAATGCCAATAGCAGGGGATAATTTCTGGAAGTAACCCCCAGACTGTAGCTGGTTACCACGGGGCATGGTCAGGTGTGGGATCTTGCCAGCCGTGCCGGGTGGGCTTCCGCGCTGGTTGACTCTTGCTCTGCCTTTCATCTCCTCCACACAGTGTGTGAATAAATACATTCCACTTGAATTGTTTTGTTTTTTTTACCAATTTCATTCAAATGAACTTCTTCCAATGCAAAATTTGGGATTCTTTCCACTCTTCTGCAGATGCTGTTGGGGGAGGATGTGGAAAAATTGGAACTCTTGTGCCATGCTGGTGGGAATGTAAAATGGCCCGGCTGCTACGGAAAACAGTGTGGCCGTTCCCTAAGGAGCTAAACATAGAAATACCCCTGAGCCAACAATTCCGCTCCTAGACGTATACCCAAAGGACTCCAGGCAGGGACTTGAAGAGACTTGTAGGTCAGTGTTTCCAAGTGCAGCATTACTCGTAATAACAAGACATCAAACAACCCAAGTGTCCGCCAGCAGATGAAAGGATAAAGAATAGGAGATACAGGTATACAATGGAACAGTATTCAACTTGGAAAAGGGGTAAAATTCTGGCACATACTACAACACAGATGAACCTTAAATATATTATGCTATATGAAATAAGCCATTGACAAAAGGATAAATATGGTTTGATTGCACTTATTTGAGGAATAGGCGGATTCATAGAGACAAAAAAAGGAGATTAGACATAAGTAGGGTGCTAAGGGAGAGGCGAGTTGTTGCTTAATGGGTACAGAGTTTCAGTTTGGGGTGATGAGAAACTGTCAACTCTTTGGTAATGGTGGCACAACATCGTGAATGTATGTATTGCCACTGAGCTATACAGATACAAATGGTTAAAGTGGGCTGGGTGCTCTGGCTCCTGCCTGTAATCCCAGCACCTTGGGGATTACGGTGCTTTAATGATCACTTGAGATCAGGAGTTGATGACCACTTGTCGGATCAAAGCCAGACCCTGTCTCAAAAAAAAAAAGAGAGAGGAAAAAGGTTAAAATGGTAAATTTTACATTATATGTATTTTACACAATAAAAAGTTTTCTATCTGTTTAATTGCAAACTGCTCCTTTCTTATTTTTGAAAATGGTCCTTGGGTGAGAATTGGTTCAAAATGGGGCACTGAGAGAGTTGATTTCCTCTTAGAGGAGAATGATCATCTCTTTCCAAACACCCTTAAGGGAGTCTAGCTTCCTCCTCAACCCGGACTCATTTTCTCTCAGGAAAATCAGCTCGGAAGGGCAGAACTGGCAGATTGTTCTGCTGCAGACTTAGAGCCACTCTCAGGCAAGTGACCCGGGGCCTCCAGAGAGGAGGCAGAGTGAGGGGGTCTCCCTGGCTCTCCCCTAGATCTTTCTTCCCCTTCTAGCAGCCAGTGAAGCCTCAGCTAAGTGAGTCTAAAGCACTTTGTGAGAGTATTTTTTGTTAGCCAGAAAAATAAGCCTCTTGAATAATCTTTATTTTCTGAACATCAATCCAATGTAGTGTTTTTAAACCTGTGTTTTCATTCTCCTTTCTATGGCCCCTTGCTATATGCCACTTACCAGTTGATGGTGTTTTCCTTCTTTCTTCTTTTTTTTTGAGACAGAGTTTAACTCTGTTGTGTAGGCTAGCGTGCCATGACATCAGTGCAGATGGGGTCTCTCGCTCTTGCTCAGGTTGTTCTCAAACTCCTGAGCTCAAGCAATCCTCCCACCCAGGCTTACTAGAGTGCTGGGATTACAGGTGTGAGCCACCGCGCCCCACCTATGGTGCTTTCTTATCTAACTCATTTTAGCTCCTATCTTGGAATCTTTCTAAAGGTCCTAAAAAATCCTGTTGAATAAATGGAGACAAACGTGACTGGATGATTAAGCAACCTAAATTGTCTTTAGATTGCTCTCATTCTCTCATTAGCAGCCTACCTGGATATAATTGGTCAAAACAAATGCCCGTGGCTTCAGCTATGTTGACGTGAATTTCTGATACGAATATGAAATTCACAGATGTCCACGTTTGTTAATAGGATCAGCATGAGGGTTTTCAACCTGAGAACGTGCACCACTTTAGGAAAAGCAGTTATGGGAACACTTATCTATCTTTTTTTTTTTTTTTCAGATGGAGCCTCAAGCTATCCCCCTGGGTAGAGTGCCATGGCGTCACAGCTCACAGCAACCTCCAACTCCTGGGCTCAAGCGAGTCTCCTGCCTCCGCCTCCCAAGTAGCTGGGACCACAGGCACCCGCCACAATGCCCAGCCATTTTTTGGTTGCGGCCATCATTGTTGTTTGGCAGGCCGGGGCTGGGGATATGAACCCGCCACCTTAGGTGTACGTGGCTGGCGCCTTAGCTGATTGAGCCACAGGCGCCAAGCCACACTTATCTATCTTTAAAGACATTTGCTGTCACCGCAACAGACCTGCAGAGCTAAAATGTAACCCCCCCCACCCCCCCACCCCCACCCCCACCCCCGGCAAAGGCTCCTCCCAAAGACCTTCCCTCCAGAAAACCTTCCCCAACCACCAGCTGCTCACCGGCTGCACTGTTTATGATCTTCCTTACCAAACATACTGACCCAAGGGTCCCCTGAGGAGTGTACTTTATAAATCACCTTATGTATGCACATCCCATATCCCTAACAACACTGTCCCGACTTGAAGGAGGCACAGTAGTTTGGTAGAACTAGCCAGCATGTTCCTGCTACCCACACTTCCTGTGGGACCTCGGGCGAGTTTTGTAATGCTTCTGAGTCTTGGAGTAAAAGATGGGGATGGTAAAGTCTTCCTCGGTGAGCTGAGAAAAGTGACTAACAATCTCCTCTGCAGATGCTCCTTAAATAATAACCTTCCAGCAAGCACGGCATCCTAAACTTCTTTTATATCCTGCATTGAACTCAGGAGAGGATTGATACCTATTATGTGTCCACAATTATTTGTTGAATTGAATTTTTCTCCATTACATTTTTTATTGCAATATAATTCATAAGCCATAAAATTCGCCATTTAAAAATGTACAATTCAGTGGTTTTTAGTATATTCACAAGGCTGTGCAACCATCACCACTGTGTAATTCCAGAACATTTCCATCACCCCATCTTCATTACATTTTAAAGGCTTTATTTGGCTTTTAGTGAATTAAAGTACACTTTGACTACATCTCACTAAGTATAATCATTCTATTTCATAAATACTAAGAGTATTTATTTTGTTAGGCACTGTTTTTGAGTACTTTGGATATGACAACCCCTGTATGATTATAAGTCATAACATCATCATCATCTTCATGTTACTGATGAAAAAAATGAGATATCCAAAAGACGGTCTTACAAGACCATGGAAGGGGCAGAGCTGAGATTTGAACCCAGGACATCCGAGTCTCTGCACTTCGCCACCACTCTCGGCTACCTCTTGACCCAAATGTACAACCTATAAGTATAAAAAGTCTCATTTTCTTTCCCTTTACTTTTCAGTCCCCTTGGCTGTGATTTTTTTCTAAACACAAATGAAGAGCACACCTCTGGCCCCGAGCTAGGCTCTGTTGGTAACACAGAAGTCAAGAAGTATAGTTCTGGCTCGGCACCTGTAGCACAATGGTTAGGGCACTGGCCACATGCACCAATGTTGGCAGGTTTGAACTTGGCCCGGGGCCTGCTAAACAGCAATGACAACTGCAACAAGAAAATAGCCGGGCATTGTGGTGGGCACCTATAGTCCTAGTTACTTGGGAGGCTGAGGCAAGAGAATTGCTTAAGCCCAAGAATTTAAGGTTGCTGTGAGCTGTGGTGCCTTGGCACTCTGCCGAGGGCAACATAGTGAGACTCTGCCTCCCAAAAAAAAAAAAGAAAGAAAGAAAGAAAAGAAAAGAAAAAAAGAAGCATGATTCTTACCCTCAGGAAATGAATAGTATGAGGCAACAATACAAAGAAGGCAATCCCCAAATATGGACTTTCAGACAAGGGAGAGTCTGTGTGGCCCTTGAGCATAACAGAAAGCTGTGACTTATTCCAAAAAGAATGCTTAATAATGAAGTTGTTGTAGAGGAAACAAAGGGATTTTTCCTTTTGAGACACAGTGTCACCTGTCATCCTGGGTAAAGTGCTATGGTGTTAACATAGCTCACAGCAATCTCAAACTCCTGAGCTCCAGCAATCCTTCTGCCTCAGTCTCCCAAGCTGGGACTACAGGTGTACACTATAATGCCTGGCTATTTTTTTCTATTTTGGGTAGAGTTGGTGTCTCACTTTTGCTCAGACTGGTTTCAAACTCCTGAGCTTAAGCAATCCTCCTGCCTTGGCCTCCCAGAGTGCTAGGATTACAGGTGTGAGCCACCACACCCAGCCTAATTTCTTTTTTTGAAGATGAAATAAAGATTTCTTTTCTTTTTCTTTTTTTGAGACAGAGTCTCATTTTGATGCCCTTGGTAGAATGCCATGGCATCATAGCTCACAGCAACCTCAAACTCTGGGGCTCAGGTGATCCTCTTGCCTCAGCCTCCTGAGTAGCTGGGACTACAGGAGCCTGACACAATGCTGGGCTATTTTTAGAGCCAGGGGGAGGCGGGAATCTTCCTAAAAATTTCACTGGTGAAATAAAGATTTCTTAACTAAGATTGAGTTTGGATGTGAATTGAGAAAATGTTCTTTCACCTTCAGCGCTTTATTACGTTCCCAGTGGCTAAAATCACACTGATCTCCCTTTACCTTTTAACACTGCCCCACATTTAAGGAAACTACATTTACAGGGGGCCTAGTTTCAGATGATAACAGCACACTCTTTATTTGCTAGGTCTCTGAAAAATAGTGCACTGTAAGTTTTTTGCTTTTTTTTTTTTTAATATGCAATACTAGGGAGCTTGCTGTGGGAAAAGTTCTAAAGAGAATCCCTTAGTAAAGCAAAAAATTCTTTCAAATCAGAAAGAATTACTTGCTATTTTCTCCCTAAGTTCTGACTAATGTATATGTCAGATGTTCTTGGTTCAAGGCACACCTAAATTTTGTCTGTTTCATAATCTGTTCTTTGTAGCTCTTTGCAAAAGAAATCACAGCGCTAAGGTTTGAAGGTTGGACTCAGCCAACATCTCAGGGAGATTTTGACCCTCTTGAAAACTCAAGCACTTAGAAATGGCTCTTATCTTGGCCTTGTCACCCTCATATCTGTAATGGAGCCCCAAGGCTTTTTTATAAGCAAAGCTTCTATTTACTGGGAAACCTGGGGTTATTTAAGGCTTTTAAGAACCTGCTTTTAAGAACCAGACTGGCATTGGTTATGTGTTTATAAACATTTAAAATGTTTTCTGTTTACTCCTACTAATCACATAATTTAGGAGAAACCCATTAGAAAATGATGATAATTATTTTTTAAAAATGATAATACTTTTATTGAATTATGATAGCACATTCTTGGTATATGGGCTATTTTAAGGGAGGTTGGTTCAGTGGCACAATATCCTATACGACTAGACTATTTGAGTTAAATAAACTAGGCAGCGGCTCCCTCTTGTGCTGAAAAGTAAGAACTACAGTCACTGAATTAAAATACGGGCATCCATTATTGCACATAAAACCTGCAGATTGAGAGCTTTTCCCAAATAGCTTTAAGTCCCTAAAACCCATAGTGCTGGGAACTTGTTGTTTTAATTAGCACATTCACTATCATTAACCTTTATTTAATCAATTCTTCTAAGATCTATTAGCACTTACTGGGTGCCAGAAATTAGGGATTCTAGAGTGATTACACATTGCAGTCCTCAAATTGCTCCCACAGTGTTGTCCATCCACCCTCTCTCATAATGCCACCCCCAGCCCTCCTCTGAACTATCCCCTTTACTTTTCCTACCCCCACCTCCTTTCCCTGCCAGTTGCCTTCCATCTTATTGCCCTATGGCCCTTGTTCCTTTGAAGGCAGGAGCCAGGTCTCACCCACTCTGGTTTCCTTTAGCCCCTTATTTGATATTAGTCCAGTTTGGATTCAAATGCATATTTGAAGCTGATATGGAGGATTGCTTGAGGCCCGGGGATCTAGATCAGCCCGGGCAACATAACAAGACTCCATGTCCGCAAAAAATTTCAAAATTAGCTGGGTATCTCAGCTACTCAGGAGGCTAAAGTGAGGATCGCTTGAGCCCAGGAGCTAGAAGCTGAAGTGAGGTATGATCAAGCCACTTCACTCTAGCATGGGTGACAGACTGAGATTCCATCTCTAAAAAAGCAAAAACGACAATAGAAGAAAACGAATGAGTATTTGTTCAGTTTAATTCAACCCAAACAAATGAAAAGCAAAAGAGCTGACTTGGCGCCTGTAGCTCAGCAGCTAGGGCACCAGCCACATACACCAGAGTTGGCGGGTTCGAACCCAGCCCAGGCCTGCCAAACAGTGACAACTACAACCAAAAAATAGCTGGGTGTTGTGGCAGGCGCCTGTAATCCCAGCTACTTGGGTGGCTGAGGCAAGAGAATCGCTTAAACCCAAGAGTTTGAGGTTGCTGTGAGCTGTGACAGCACTCTACCTAGGGTGACATAATGAGAGTCTGTCTCAAAAAAACAAAATAATAAAAATAAAATTTTAACACCAAAATGTAGAAAGATCCTAATCTCAAATTAAAAAACCCCAGCTCTTTTAATTGAATATATTTGACTAGTTCTCGCCATCAACCACCAGCAATCCACTGGTGAGCCTGGATCACTCATGGAACCTAAGAGACTTTTCCAATACAAGTCCTTCATTTTACAGAAGACAAAGGCAAGTTACATATCACTGCAGGTAAGCAGCTTGTCCCAAGTCATAGTAACAGCCAACTGGCATTGGCAACCCAGCACCCATGACCCCAGCAGGTGCCCTTCTTTTCCCCACCTACCCCTGCTTGTCCTCAGCCCCATGCAGGGTCCTCTTTTAGGACCTGGCTGTGGTAGTGCACCTCCTTCCCTTGGGAGGAATAAATAGCTGGCTTTACCTGCCTCTCTGAGGGGAACCTTTACTTTTACAGAATTCCATATGGGTTCTAACTCAACAAAGCTGACAGATATTCAAAGTACTGGCCTTGGCTTGGCAGCTGTAGCTAATGGTTAGGGCACCAGCTACATACACCTGGGCTGGAGGATTTGAACCTGGCCTGGGCCTGCTAAACTGAGAGAGGATACCTAAGAAAGGTGAGGTCTAGGAGAACATGTGTTCTCAAGGAGAACCACAAGGATATACCTACAGGGTCCTCTCCATGGTGACGTAGCTCTTCGGAATGTGTAAACTTAACTTCCTGGAACTTGGAAATTTCCAAGTTCCGTGAAATCCTGTAGTTCTGTAGGGACTAGAATAGCATCTCCCACTTGATTCAAACTGGCCAATGAGAAGGGTACCTGTGGGGTGGAACTTTTTGACTGTCAATAAAAAGGGAAAGACCAAGCCAGTCAGAGAGCGCAGTCATTTGGAATTCTTCTATGCCGTAGGCTCCTGGCTGGTAAATAAAGCCCTTCCTCTTATAAACATGGTGTTTGGGTGCTCTTTCTCTCCATTGGACCTCGTCTTCCTGCAACAAAACAACAATGACAACTACAACCAAAAAGTAGCTGGGCATTGTAGCGGGGGCCTGTAGTCCTAGCTACTTGGGAGGCTGAGGCAAGAGAATTGCTTAAGCCCAAGAGTTTGAGGTTCTTGTGAGCTGTGGTGCCAAAGCACTCTACCAAGGGCAACACAGTGAGACTCTGTCTCAAAAAAAAAGGAAAAAAAGCTGCTTGTAGATTAACTGGGAGATGTTGCAGCCTCCTGGAGCCATCGACTGAGCCCCGAAATCCACTGCAACCAACCCCAGTGGTCCTCAGCTGGGAATGATTTGGTTATCACACCTGGTGGGGGTGGGGGGTGCTCCTGACATCTACTGAGTACAGACCAGGGATGCTGCCAAAAATTCTACAGGGCACAGGACAGCTCTACAACAAACAGTTGTCCTGTCCAAAATAATTAAACTGCCCTAGAACAAGTAAGCTCTTTGTTGCCTTGTGGTACGTAAGAATGATAAAAAATCAGACCTCCAAGGACAGAGGCCAGAGTGGAAGCCAGCTGATGCCCAAACATGAGTAAGGGAATTATGGAAAGAAAAGAAACTCTCACCTCCCATAGCAGGAAAAGATGGGCAGAAGAGAGGGTGGTGTCAGGTATGTGTCTATTTGTAGGAGTTTGACCCCTTGTATGTCTTTGGGCAATAATGGCAAGGAGACCTACTGAGACAGCCAAGGGGCCTTAAAACACTTGCATCCCTGATTTCACTCCTTAACCCACCCTAAATATACCACTTGTCCCCTTCTGGGGCTGCTGTCCTCACCAAGGCCCCGCCTGAGAGGATGGACTGCCTTGTGCTCAGGGGAGTCCCACCACTAATGGGCAGGTGCCCCTTTGCGTGAGAAGGCAGACGTCGCCCCTCCCAAGCTTCCCTCCTCCCCGCAGTTTCCAAGCGCATTCCTAGGTGAGCAGGGCCGAGTGTGCAGAGTTCACCCCTCTCCTTTTCTCACACCAACAGGAGAGAGAAAGTTCTTAATCACCTTTGAGCTAAAAAACAGAGCAGGTGACGAAGAGGCTTTTCTCCTCTGCTAAAACACTTGTCCAGCAAGCCTTGAGAACATTCTGGGTGAGAAACGTAAGATGTGGATGTCACATTTGAGACAGACAGCACCTAAGCCAGATGTGGATGTCACATTTGAGACAGACAACACCTAAACCTGTATGTCAGTTACTAGTAAATCTCCTCCTACCTTCAGGACACCAAAAGGTAACCTTGACCCTTAGCTTTCCATTCTCCACTTTTCCTTCCCCCAAAGGGATCATTCTGTCCTTAATCTCTTGAGTAAACTTCCAGGCCCTGAAAGGTCTAATGGTATCTTCACTGGTTCCTGAAGGTCTCTTCATCACTTAGTCACTTTCCCCCAGTTTCCCCATCCTTCCTCACCCTCACCTGGTCCCTCATCCCCTTCTTGTCCTAAGGTCAGCTTCAGAAGAAACCCAGTGACTCTTGGGAGAAAAAACCCAAAGCAATAGCTTGTTTTCTAGAAGTTCCTGAAATCCCTTTCATAGCATTAGTTTTATCAGAGTTTTATCTTTATAACCTTTCGTGACCCAGTCGGGTTGTAGGGTTATGTAGGGTTGCAGGATGAATCACAGAATATCCAGTTAAATCTGAATTTTGGTTGAACAATGAATAATCTAGTGTTAGTATGTTCTATGCAATCTCTTGGACAGTCTTTATTCACTAAACATGGCAATGCTATCTCAAGCCAATATAATGATAAAAATGACACTACCACTCATAAAGCACCCAGCATGTGCCCTTAATTTAGGATTAGGTAGACTGTGGGGGCCAGGCTGTCAGTGCCAGGTGTGGTCATACCAGTGGTTCTGCTGCAGTTACTGAGAGTGACCTGTTCCCTCTCCTAAGTGTCCCACTTTGGACGCTTCCAATGCGTGTTAATCCCCATGACAACCTATGTAAGGCAGTTTCTATTATTCTCATTTTGTAGACAAGAAAGTCAAATTTGGGGAGAAATATGTGATTTGCCTAATGTTATTACAGAAGGCAAGAAAGTAGTGAAGCCCAGTTCAGGCACAGGCCTGCCCTACCCCAAAGCCCTCTTGTTGCACACACCACTCCTTGAAGTAGGGAAACGGTGGAGCTGCTACAGAGGTCCCCAACTTCTGCAGTGGACCACCCCCCTTGACTAGTCCTGGTCCCTTCTGGGTTTGGAATCAGAACTGTGCCCTGCATTCAATGCACAAGATTCTTCTCCAAGAGACAGAATTTTCTCCCCTAAATTTAGGTGAAATAGGTCGGAGTTCTTGACTAGCTTCACAAGAAGAACCCTGCTGGAGTATGGAGAGACTGTTCTCACCTTACAAGGACGTGCTTCTTGTGGTGACACCAGGTGCTCCAGGAGGAACCACAGGACCAGAGTGTGAGGGACAAACCCTAATGGTGCAGGGTGTAAAGTCCAGGAAAGACAAAGGATGAGGAAGGGTCTTCCCTTCACTAATCATGTTTATAACCACAGTATTCCTCTACTATTTATTTATTTGTGTTTATTTATTTATTTATTAGTTTTTGAGACAGAGTCTCTCTCTGTCACCCAGGCTGGAGTGCAGTGGTATCATCATAGCTCATTGTAACCTCAAATTCCTGGGCTCCAGTGATCCTCTTGCCTCAGCCTCCTGAGTAGGTGGGGCTACAGGTGCATGCCACCAGGAAGGGCTAATTTTTTTTTTTTTTAATTCACTCACTGTTTAATTCTAACTGTTCTGCCCAGGCTGATTTCAAACTCCTGGCTTAAGCACTTTTGCCTCAGCCTCCCAAAGTGCAAGGATTACAGATGTGAGCCACCAACCCCGGCCTCCATTAGCCTCTTTTATTCATACAATACACCTAGAAATATTCCTACATCATGTGCTGGGCAAAATGCTAGACATTACACAACTCAATGGTGAGTTAGAAAAACGAGGCCCTCCCCTTGTGGGCCTTTGGGACCAGGTGAGTCAGCTGGGAGGGGCAGGTTGGCCTCCCAGGCCCAATCGGCCTGACCATTCTGGACCCAAGCTGTAGCCCCAGGGAGCTCCTACAGCTGTTGGTCAGGCAACAGGAAGCACAGGGTCTGTGTGGAGCAGGACACACCCAGTTCACAGCATGGACTCTGACCAACACAGCCCCCTGACAAAGCTAAAATGTACTTTGAGCAGTAGCCCTGCCCTGGCCCTTTGCTGGTCATCTCACTCAGTGCTTCATTACCCCAAAGAGTCAGCACAGCCATGCCTCCAATTTTAATGACAGGAACTACAACTTGGAACAGTTAAGCGACTGCCCAGGTGCAATAGCCACTCCAGGTCAGGGAGCTGGGGATGTGAACCTGGCAGTCTGGCTCCTGCTAAGCTTACGGCCCCAGGGTGCAAGGCTGGGGCTGGAGAGCACAGACCCCACACACTGAACAGAGCTTCCCCTCCAGGCACACCATGAACCCCTGAGGTGAGGGTTAGCTGTGACAACATAAGCATGGGAGGTTAGGTAACTTCCCCCACTGATATGTCAGTGCTTCTTTGCTGGAGTTTCTTGAGCTATAATGAACACATGACCACCCAGGGACCTTGCTAAGTCCCAAGTTCAGACTCAGTTGGTCTGGGACATGGCCCAGGATTACATTTCTCTTAAGCTCCCATTGAAGCTGCTGCTGCAGGCTGCCTTGCTCTGGGGAGTTTGGCTGCCTTTATTCTCAACTCAGCCTTCCCAAATGGCTCATTTAGTACTAAATGAGTTAGCACTAAAAATTTGAGCTAATATTTATTGAGTGTTTTTCTTCTCTGTGTGTATGTGCACACAACCTCCCATACACAACACATACAACGTAAGTATACACCTTGGGCCCTGCATTAAGAGCTTTACATGGACTATCTCACTGATAAAAGGGAGTAGAATACAATTATCGTCCCCATTTTACACATGAGGAAGTGGCTCAGAGTTTTAAGAACTAGCTCCAGGTCACAGAGACTGCGAGGGGCAGAGTGTCTGTTCTTGCCACATGCTGTGAAGCAGGGGAGTGGGGACAGGGCTCAAGCTCCTTTTGCATGTGGGGAATAGAAAGGGATCAGTTGATGTTTTAAAGCCAGGCCTGGAATCCATCTGGCTCTCATAATACAAGCCTCTTCCATCTCCCCTCCCTAATCATGAGCACATGATTCCAGGATGAGATTTTTCCCCAAGCTGGTAGTCTCAGACAGACCTGATGGAGTCCTTAACCAATCCATCATTGTCCCCAGGGACTTGAACTAACTTTCTTAGTGCAACTGTCTCCCTTTTCAAAGTCCATTATGCTGAGACTCCCTGGAGGCCTGCATCTCAGAAGCCTGCCCTGCTCCTGGGAAGGCACCTCTGTGCACACCAGAGTTACTTATTACTAACTCAGTGGGGTCAGAGCATTGGTGCCAGCTACATCAAATCCAAGACCTGATCTGACCTATCAGTAACGCTTGGGTCTCAGTTCGTCCCTTGCCCCCGCTTTTCTGGGGCTTGTGCCACTCTTTCCCTGTGTGCTGCTCTTTACTCCTCAGTCTTGCTTTCCAGAAAGGATCTTGGGTTTGCTAACCCCAAGGCTGATGATACTTAAATAATAGCGTCAGTTAATCCAGGTATTGTGAATGGGAACGGATGACTCAGATTAAAAAATTCCTGCCCTGGGCAGCACCTGTGGCTCAAAGGAGTAGGGCTCTGGCCCCATATACTGGAGTGGTGCATTCAAACCCAGCCCTGGCCAAAAACTGCAAAAAAAAAAAAAAAAAAAAAATTCCTGCCCTTGGAGAATTTATAGTTTAGCGGGTAGGGGTTGATAGATATGGAAAAAGTTCTAGTAGAGAGTGGTAACCTCACAGATATAGGCACATCAACGGCACTATGGGAGCCCAGAGGGCTTAGCAGAGGAGCTGACATCACAGGTGAATTCTGCAGACCGGTCAGAGGCAGCTGGTGGGAAAGGCATTCAAACAAAGGGAACAGGATAAGGAAAAGCACAGAGCACAAGACGGCTTCAGATGTGGGGACGCAGTTCTATACTGGAGGTAGCCATAAGATGTAATGCAAGGGACGGCCAAGGGCAAGGGTGGAAGGAAACAGGGGGATGCAAGGAATGCCCAAAAAACCCATCCAGGACTTGGACCTGCCTCCCCAGGAAGTGGTTCTCCAGCCATGCCTCAGGGTCCACCTTGCACAGCCAGGCATTTGTGCTCCACCCTCCAGCCCTCTCTGCTTCCTTCGTTTCATGTATGTGGCGCTCTGCATGGTAGCATGAAAAGTTTTCTCTCACCAAAGGATGTGTGGAATCACTGCTGAACCTGATGGGACACCACCTTAAAGGAACTTGAGGTTTCAGGGATCAGGGGTTTTCTCTATCTCAGTGGCTATCCTGGGGAGCACTGTCTTTCCACAGGTCAGGAGCAGCCATTTCATTTCTCAGTTCCATCTGTGCTGAGTGTGCTAGCAGGTGGGAGCTGCTTCCTTCCTCCCTGCCCGCGCTGGCCCTGCTGGCCCACTGGCCCCTCTGAGTCCACCCCTTCCAGTCTATCCTCCAGGGTCTCACTTCTCTGGTGCTCCTCAGTAAGAAGCTGAGGATTACAGGCATTGCCAGGCCCCCCATGCTGCTGAGACTGGCCTTGCTGATGAAAGCTTTGCTGGGCTTCCCCATTTGCTGTGCCCCCCAGTCCTCACCTCACTTACTCATTGCCCACTGAGCCAGTCTGTTCCTCCCCTCCCATGGCAGCTGGTTCCCAATGCTCCACACTTTCCTCCCTGGCCTGTCACCTGATAAGACCGTAAAAGGTCCAGCTACAGGTACATGCTCTCCATCATGGCCTCTGCTCCCCTGGAAGGTGGTCACAGTGGCACCATCTAGCACCTCTGACCAAGGGTGCTTGTCTATCAGTGCCAGGATCACTGAGGCATGGCAGATCTACTTTTCCACAGAAATGTGTGAGCCAGACATTTGGAATGTGCATAGATAATAAACGTGTTTGAGGATGTACCTGTTATAGACCGATACTGAATTACTTGTAAACTGTAATCATGTATTACTATAATAATCCATTTTGTACATTGTTAAACATACATGAAAGTATAAATTAAAGCAAATGAATTAAAGATAAACAATATTGGCCGGTCATGGTGGCTTATGCCTGTAATCCCAGCACTCTGGGAGGCCGAGGCCCGAGGATTGCCTGAGCTCGCAGGTTTGAGACCAGCCTGAGCAAGAGCAAGACCCTGTCTCTAAAAAATAGCCATACATTGTGGTGGGCACCTGTAGTACCAGCTACTTGGGAGGGTGAGGCAAGAGAATCACTTGAGCCCAAAAGTTGGAGGCTGCTGTGAGCTGTGATGCCATTGCACGCTACTGAGGGTGACAAAGAGAGACTCTGTCTCAAAAAAAAAATAAAAAATAAAAAAAAGATAAACAATATTTTTAAATTGTTTTACTAAGGTACAAAAATGTTTGCTTTCACTTAAAAACTGTAATGAAAATATTCTAAAAGGACTATAATCAAATATGCTTTATTTTTAAAAATGTAATAGACTTTACTTTGGGAGGTAGAAAATGAACAGAAAGTATAAAGAGTTTCCAAATACCTCCTTATCACTCCTGCCCTCATTTCCCCTATTAGTAACCTCTCCACTGGACACGGTGGCTCAGGCCTGTAATCCTCGCACTTTGGGAGGCTGAGGTGGGTGGATCGCCTGAGCTCAGGAGTTAGAGATCAGCCTGAGCAAGAGTGAGACCACGTCTCTCCTAAAAATGCAAAAATTAGTCAGGCATTGTGACAGGTGCCTGTAATCCCAGCTACTCAAGGAGACTGGTGCAAGAGGATCGCTTAAAATCAGGAGTTTGAGGCTGCTGTGAGCTAGGCTGATACCACAGCACTCTAGCCAGAGCAACAGAGTAAGATTCTATCTTAATTTTTCTATTTTTTAGTAAAGATGGAGTATTGCTCTTGCTCAAGCTGTTCTCCAACTCTTAAACTCAAGGGATCCTTCTGCTTTAGCCTTTCTGAGTGCTAGGATTACAGGCATGAGCCTCACCACACCCAGCCTCAGTGCCCACATTTTAAGTGAGGCAACAGCCCTAGCTCCAGTGGGCACACGATGGGTCCTGGCCTGTCAGCATATGCTCTTCCTCCAGGCTAGGGATCGGTTCTGGAATGGACACATGGTCCAGTGTGACTCAGTCCAGGCCTGGGGCCAGGAAACAGAAGCTCTTTCTACTGAGATTTCTAATGGGATAATGTCAGCCTGAGTTGCTGGGGTCACCCCAAGAAGAGGGCTGCCTGACAGTAGAGTCCATTCAGGGATAGCAGAAAAGAGAGCCTGGACCAGGGAGCTGGAGTGACCGAGTCCTGATGAGTCACAAAAGCCCTGAATCCAGCTCCATTTGACCTGAGCCTCTGGACTCTCCATCTACCTGAGCCAACACATTCCACTTTGGCATAAGCCAGTTGGAAGTGGGAAGTTCACTTCCTGTGGGCCTCGATTTCTTCTCTTGGATAGCGAGAGGAGTGAAGCACTCAGCCCTCAGAAGTTTTTCCAAGTCCCTTCAGTCTAAAGAGATTGTTTGAGGCCCAAGCACATACTTTCTTCCTTCCTAGTTGCTCTCTGAGGACAATCTTCTGCATTCTTTCCATCTCTGCATTGTTTATATTTTTAATTTTCTGTGTAGTATGATGTCTTGACCTCTTGAAAACCTTTCTGGCTGGGGATAGACTGGTTCTCCTGGGACTCACCAACTCTTAGCGATAGCAAAGTGACTCAGCCAGGAGCATGCATTTGATATGCAAACCATCAAATCCATGCCCCCAGGGCCAATATTCCTCTGCCCCAATGATCCCATGGCCAGGAACCAGGCAACTAGGGACAGTCCCGAGAGCCCAGCAAAATTGCTCCCACAAGCCAACCCTGAACTGCTTCCCTGGCCCTGCCTTGCCTCCCAGCAAGCCAACAAAGGTCATGGACTAGGTCTCCCTGGCTCCTGCACCTTCAGCCCCTGACCCATGCTGGTGCCGCCCATGTGGCCCCACTGTGCCTCTTGCGTAAAGGACTTGAGATTATGCTCAACTTTTTCTCCTGAGTGTCTTCTTGTGGCCACACCTGACTGACCTTCACATAAAAGAACACAGAACAATCTCCTTCTGCTTTTCCTGAGCTGGTCCAGCTGATAATTGTTCTGAAAATGAGAAAAAAGTTACAAAGAAGAAGCAGCAGCACAAGGGACATTCTGTACTTGGACTGTTAAGAGTTAATTCCATTGGCTTGGTGCCTGTGGCTCAATCAGCTAAGGCGCCAGCCACATACACCTAAGGTGGTGGGTTCGAATCCCCAGCCCAGTGTTAATTGATAGTCTTCTTTTTATGTCTCTTTATCCTATTACTTTTCCCACTCCCCCCACCCCAATTTTCTATAATCCTTGACTCTCTGAAATACTCTTGGGATAGTTTAGCAAGTGGCCTCGTCACCTTTTAAAGGGTTGTTTGCAGATCATATTTTAATAACATCTTCATGCAGCATTTTAAAAAATAAATATCATTGTCTGGATAAATAAATTAAGTAAATGCAACCTTCCCTGACCTCCCCCACGTGCTCCCTTCCAGCAGGCTTAAAGCACGAAAGCAACTGATAAAAAACACTTATGTTTTCATGGGGCTGCCAGTGAATGCAGACACCAGAGGGGAAGGCACACCCCTAGGCCACTGGGTTCTTCCAGGCCTTACCCTTGAATTGTTTCTCCTTCCCCCACTATCCAGCTGCACTGCCTTCTCTCCCTGAAAGGAGGCTCCTGGATCCTTATTGTGAGTGGAGAAGGATGTTTGGAAACCACGTAGGGCAACCCCTTGTCATCCCCTAAGGCAGCAGTTCTCAACCTGTGGGTCGTGACTCACAGGAACTGTATTAAAAGGCTGTGGCATTAGGAAGGTTGAGAACCACTGCCTTGAGGTCTTCAGCAGGCCCCTGAACAGTGTAGCATGGTGTAGTCACCAGTCAGCGTCATTGAGCCGTGGAATCAGAAGACAGGAGCAGAAGAAATGACTTGCATGCCATTAAGCCCATTCACCTAGTAAAATAAAACCCACAGCCCACATGAGCTTTCTGAGACACTGACTCTGAACTGGTCAGCCACCTATGAGTTTAATCCCTGAACCTTCCTCCCTGGCCCACATGCAAGCTCCTTTGGAGGACCAAGAAGCAACAACTGGATCAAATGGCTCGGGAGCTGGGCTCCCTGCTACCACCCCTCTCCAACCACTGTCCTGGAAAGTCAGGATTAACTGCCTGTCCTTTCCTCTTTCATACGAAGGAATGGTGTCACAACCCAGGAAAGTCCCACTAGGGAATAGCTGTGCCTGGCAGTGGTGGATGTTTTCCACTCACCCCCCTCGGCCTTCATCACCCTCCTCCACTCGCTCCAGGCGAGGGACAGCAATGGACAGCACTGAGGACTTCCTTGTCCTCTGGCTCCTGACTGTGCTCACGTAGTAAGTGATGGGTGATGGGCAGGAGAGGGGTAAATCAGGGTAATTATGTCTCTGGCTCTTATCTGGCTGGGTCAGTCACCACGGCTTGCCACCATTCTTCTGAAGGTCACACTTTTGGAGCCGAACCCACCATCCTCCAGTTCTGGCTACAATTCTCTTTCCTTCAAGCTCAGGGTAGTAATGACTCCCTGCTAGTCCAGCTCTGGAGCACAGTTCCATCCTGTGTACTAAACACCTCTGTAAACAATTCCTGCATTAAGCTTTCCTATGTTGATTACTTCATTTGAGAAGGTCCCTGTTTTTCTGATGGGAACTGCCTGCTGCACAACGCAAACAGTAGCTTTGGTTTAAATGCCAGTTTTGGTTCTTAATGTGATACTGAGTCAAAAAGGAAAATGGTGCAAGTGATGAATGAGGATGATGATGGTAACAACAAGATAATAATAATAATGGCTAACCTTTTTTTCTTTTTATCCTTTTAAAATAAGGTCTTAACTTTGTCACCCTGGGTAGAGCATGATGGCATCATAGCTCACAGCAACCTCAAACTCTCGGGCTCTTGGGCTCAAACAATCCTCTTGCCTCAGCCTCCCAAGTAGCTGGGACTACAACTACTACAGTACAGGCACCTGCCCCACACCCAGCTAGTTTTTCTATTTTTGCTAGAGACAGGGTCTCCCTCTTGCTCAGGTTGGCCTCAAATTCCTGAGCTCAGGCTATGCAGCCATCTCAGCTTCCCAGAGGGCTAGGATTACAGGTGCGAGCCACCTCGCCTAGCTTGGTTAACCTTCTTGAGTGCTTATTGAGGTCTGACACATTTGTATTAGTTCACATGCGTTAACTCACTTCAACACCACAGCCTCTCCATGAGGAGGAAGGAAGCCTCCCAACTCTATGTAGCTCTTTAAAAAGAATAAGGCAGACTTATTTTTTGAATGAGGGAGACTTACACATGCACATTTACAGAAATGGAAAGATATATTTGATGTCTGCTGTAGGTAGAATTCTAAGATTTCTGCACACACTTTCTCTCAGTTGTTCAATCAAGAACCAGATGCAGGCTCGGCGCCTGTGGCTCAATAGGCTAAGGCGCCAGCCACGTACGCCTAAGGTGGCAGGTTCGAATCCCCAGCCTGGGCCCGCCAAAACAACAATGATGGCTGCAACCAAAAAATGGCCGGGCGTTGTGGCGGGCGCCTGTGGTCCCAGCTACTTGGGAGGCGGAGGCAGGAGACTCACTTGAACCCAGGAGTTGGGGGTTGCTATGAGCTGTGATGCCATGGCACTCTACCCAGGGGGATAGCTTGAGGCTCCGTCTCAAAAAAAAAAAAAAAAAACAGAACTAGATGCAATTGTGAAGGGATTTTGCAAATGTAATTAAAGTTGAGTTTAAGATAGGGAAATTATCCTGATTAAGCCTAATCAGGCGACCTCTTTTATTATTATTATTTTCTTTTAGAGACAGAGTCTCACTTTATCGCCCTCGGTAGAGTGCCGTGGTGTCACAAGTAGCCGGGATGACAGGCGCCTGCCCCAACACCCGGCTATTTTTTATTGCAATTTGACTGGGGCCAGGTTCAAACCTGCCACCCTTGGTATATGGGCCCAGCGCCCTACCCACTGAGCCACAGATGCCGCTCTTTTTTCTTTTTGAGACAGAGTCTTACTTTGTCACCCTCAGTAGAGTGCTGTGGCGTCATATCTCACAGCAATCTCCAACTTTTGGGCTCAAGTGATTCTCTTGCCTCAGACTCCTGAATAGCTGGGACTATAGGCACCTACCACAATGCCTGGCTATTTTAGAGACAGGGTCTCACTCTGGCTCAGGCTGGTCTAGAACCAGTGAGCTCAGGCAATTCATCCTCCTCAGCCTCCCAGAGTGTTAGGATTATAGGTATGAGCCACCTCGCTCTGCACAGCTAACCTTTTTTTAATGGAATAGGCTTTTCCTGGAGAAAGATACTGGAAGTATGAGAGAAATTCAATGTGTGGAGATTCTCCATCACTGTCTTTGAAGATGAAGGCTATATGGCAAGGAAAACAGCCTCTAGGAGCTGAGAGCAGACACCCAGCTGATAACTATCAAGGAAAAGGGACCTCAGTCCTACTACCATAAGGATAATTCTGTCAATGACCTGAATGAACTCAGAAGGGAATTTTTTCACCAGCACCTCTCATAAGAACTCAGTCTGGCTTGTGATGTTTTTAACAGATAAATCAATCACACAATGTCCAGATTTGTGCAGAATCATGAAGTAATAAATGCACGTTGTTTCGAGCTGCCAAATTTATGATATTTTGTTATACTACAATAGGAAATGAATGCAATCAATTATTTAGTGGGAAAATAAAATTATAGAGGAAGATGTATAGTTTGATCCCATTCATCTACCTTTCAATAAATATTTGTTGATGTAAAAAATAAGGTTCTATTAAAAAATGGGGAAGAATATATAGTGTACTATGGATAGAGGTTATCTCTGGAGATTACAGACTTTTACTTTCTATATTTTATGCTTATGAATTTTTTTTTTTTG
Source organism: Galagoides demidoff (assembly GCA_963574575.1). Classification (NCBI taxonomy): domain Eukaryota; kingdom Metazoa; phylum Chordata; class Mammalia; order Primates; family Galagidae; genus Galagoides; species Galagoides demidoff. Next base: position 21,381 of record CAUYQV010089877.1, read on the forward strand.
AGACAAAGTCTTGCTCTGTCACTTGGGCTAGAGTGCAGTGGTGTCATTTTAGCTCATTACATCCTCAAACTCCAAGTGATCCTCCCACCTCAGTCTCCTGAGTACCTGGGACTACAGGTGAATACCACCATGCCCAGCTAGTTTTTACATTTTTTGTGGAAACAGGGTCTTGAACTCCTGGCCTCATATGATCCTTTCACCTCAACCTCCCAAAGTGCTAGGATTACAGGTTTGAGCCACTGCTCCTGGCCTGTTTATGGCATATTTGAATTGTTTAGCATGCAAACATATTTTTAGTAAGGAAAGAAAATGATAAAGTGAAAATATTGCTAAATTTGCTATCCCAGTTAAGGTTTAGATTTTATCATGTTCAACTCTTATTGTCTCAATTCTGTTTTGGAATAGGTGTGGTATAAATAAGCAAACGAAAGCTAGGTGTGGTGGCTCATGCCTGTAATGCTAGCACCCTGGGAGGTCCAGGTGAGTAGATTGCTTGAGCTCAGGAGTTCAAAACTAGCCTGAGCAAGAGCCAGACCCCGTCTCTACTAAAAATAGAAAAACTAGCTGGGTGAGTGGGAGGTGCCTGTAGCTCCAGCTACTTGGGAGGCTGAGGCAAGCTATGCATGAGCCCAGAAGTCTGAGGTTGCTGTGAATGATGATGCCACAGCACTCTACCCAAGGTGAGAGAGTGAGACTTTGTCTCAAAATATATAAATAAATAAAATATGCAGCTCTTAGGCTCTTTCTGGATGTGTCTTTTCTATATATGTGGAACACCCATTAGGTGCCAGGCAGCCTGCAGCCTCCTGCAGAGGCCAGCCTCTGCACCATCCCTGGCCTCCCCTAGTGCTTTTCTCCCACGTGGTGTTCAATTCCTCCACGCAGAGATTCAGAAGAGAGAACCCATGCTAGCACAGAGCCTTTAACCAGAGCTACCTGAACCCCAACAGTTCTTTTCAAAGATAAATACGCCATTTTCTTCTTTTGCTATGTGGTACCAAGGAATATGGGTGCTGGTCAGTTCAGGTCATTCACACCAGCAGAAGCTCAAAGGTGGAAGAGACATAAGAAGGAAATACAAGAGACAGTGTACACAGTGGTTAGAGCAAGTGTTGGCATCAAAAATAACTGAAGGTCACAAGTTGAGTGATGTTGGGCAGGTTACCTAAGCTCTCTGAGTCACAGTTCACTCATCTGTACAGTGGGGACAAATATCTATTTTACAAAGTTGCTGTGAGAATTCCATGAGGTACTATATGTAAATGGGTCTAAATGAGTCCTTTGCATTTATTCATCAAGTGATACAGTGCACTAGGAATGTGCAGCTTCTAGAAAGACCAGTGAATTGGGCAGGCAAGGCCCTTTGCCTCCCCCCAAATTGGGTTTGCTGTCTACTGGGGAACAAACAAGTAATGCTAATACAAGTAATTGTTAGAAGAGGGGAAGCTCTAAGGCAACTTTGAGCTAGTTTTATTTTATTTTATTTTATTTTGAGACAGAGTCTCAACTTGTTGCCCTGGATAGATTGCCGTGGCGTCACAGCTCATGGCAACCTCAAACTCTTGGGCTTAAGCAATTCTCTTGCCTCAGCCTCCCAAGTAGCTGGGACTACAGGCGCCCAGCTGTTTTTTGGTTGTAGTTGTCATTATTGTTCGGCAGGCCTGAACTGGATTCAAACCTGCCAGTTCTGGTGTATGTGGCTGGTATCCTAGCTGCTGAGCTACAGGCACGGAGCCTTCGAGCTAGTTTTAGAGATCAGGATGTGTCCCCAAATGATTATTGTGTATTTATTTATTTATCTCAGTCTTGCCAGCTTGAACATCCTATCTTCCTCCACTCTCCCTCTTTCCCAAGATCATTTTAACATTTTTGGCCTAACTTTGTCTTCTAGCAGCATTCAAGAAGCCATTTTAAAAAATTAACTCATTTATATCAAAGCATACATGACCACAAAGGTTTAGGATAATACCTTTGCCTGCTACCAACTTCAGTATCTTCATGTTAAGCTATAATTTGGCATCACTCAAGGGAACAAGGTATTTGCTGTAGAGTTTTAGGCTTTGATATGGTTTATGTTTAATTTTTTAAAACTTTTCATCTTAAATAATTTTATAATTACAATTAAGTTGCAAAAATAGTAAAAATGTTTCCATATATGTTTTACCCAGTTTCCTCAAATGTTCACATTTATCTAACCTTAGGCGACTTCGTGAAACCAGAAAATTAGCACTGATAAAATTGTTCAGGTTTTGACCTTATTGAGAGAAGCTTTGGGGTCTGAAGGAAGAGAACCAAAGAGTATTCTAGAAAACTGATCACTGGCCTATGAGTGATTTAAAACAGTGCACAGTTTAGAACATCATTTATTTTTGGCTTCCAATGATAAAATGAAGGGAAGTATATTCTACCTTCCTGATTTTCTTTTGTATATAATAATGGTAAAATTCCCAAAGATGTTTAACAGACATCAATCCAAGAGAGTCCTTATCTCAACAAATATTTAAACTGGGAGTTCTGAACATGGAGGAATTAAAGATAAGATTCCTATTCCACTTGAGTGCCATTACTGTTCTCATCTTCGGAGAGATTATCCCATTTCATCCTTACAACAATCCTATAAGGTAGCAAATATTGTTATTCCTATTTCACTGGTATAAAAGTTGAGGCTTAGAGAACCAGTAAGGAAACGAGGTAGCTCCTGGGCTTAACTTCTTTGCTATACTGTGGTAAGTGCTATTTATGTTTCCAAATCTGAAGTAATATATTTATAGATGAAATCACTTGTCTTCATTTTATATAAAACATACACGTGCACATTACCGTAGAAATAGTTTAGAAGAAAGGCAGATATATAATGGGCCTTACAAAGATTGAGGGACAAAAATTTACCAATGGGAAGAATTTGCCCATGTTACTGAATGGCTTTCTCAGAAGGGTTATTTTATCTGTTCAAAGCATGTCAAGATACAAGAGGGCATAGGGGAAAGTTTAAGAGCAAGGAAAGCCTGAAGCCAGGGCCTCCTCAGCCGAGTACACCCATCCTGAAGTGCATCTACTCTCACCTTTTCTGTTTTTATTCAAAGGGATACACAGCCTTTATATTTTAACAATATAGTTATACGGACTATAGCCGTCCCTCACCCCCAAGGCACATTTTCTAATATCTGTGTCGCCTTGGCGTTGTCTTGGAGAGTGTTTACTTTTCTTTGGGGCATAGAAGTGGAGGTTCTCAGCGCTGGTCAGATTCTCCCAAAACAGCAAGAGTTAGCTCTGGCAATGGAGCAGAGCCGCAGTTTCCTCCAGATGTTTACTGTTGAGCCTCCTGTGTTTAAGGATGTGGTGGCTGATGATAAATCCATCCCTACTGGCAGCAAAACCACTCAAGAATCCCAGCTGATTGGTGGAGAACTGGCCTCTTTCCACGCGAAGAGCAGCACGTTGTCCCACACGGTGGATGAGGACTCAGACGCGTGTGGACCTTGGGACTCTTGTGGGTTCCGCTCCAATTTTAAATCCATTTGAAAAAATAAATTTGAATTTAAGATAGCTCAAAGTTGGACTCTCTTTTTTTGAAAACAGAGCAGGAATGGATGGGAGAAGGCGGTCACTCCAGGTGAGGGAGAAGGTGACCCCAGCAACTGCGAGAAGCTGGAGAGAACGCAAGTCTTGGGGGGAAAGCCTCCGGGTCGGCGCCCTTTCCAGTTTCCGATCCTGGGCCCCCTAGCCTTAGCCTCCTTACTGAGCGGGGGTGGGGACCGAGGAGAACGCGAACTCCGGCCTCTATCCCATCCCGTCCCCGCAACAGGCCCGGGGTTGTGGGCGCGGAGCCTGCGAGCAGCGGGGAGGGCGCGGCGCAGGGAGGGCCGGCGAAGGGCCGCCGGCGGCCTCGCGGCGCGTCCACATGTGGCGGGGCCGCAGGGCGGGGGGGGACGGGGAGCCGAGGGGGAGGGTTTACTTCTCGGCTAAGTTCCCGGATGGTCGCAGCCTCCCGGCGCTGAGCGCTTTTCCTGCCCGCCCGGCTCAGCCCTTCGGAACCAGGGAGAAGTTTCCTAGAAAAAATGCCCAGCGCGCCGTGGGGCCGTGGAGCCGCCCGGAGTAGCTGCGCGGTAAGAGACGCGTCTCCGCCGCCGCCTCGAGCGCGAGCTGGGTTCCGGGGGTCTCCGGGACGACGGGAGGGATTGGGCTCGACGGCGGGGCTCGAAAGCACCGCTTGGCACGGGGGACGCGGGCGGGGCAGCTGGGGATGTCGAGGCCACCTCCCCGGGAGCGGTGGCGCGGGCGCGCGGCCTCGGGAGGGGCGCGATTCCCGGCCCCGCGGCCGCGGGTCCTGTCCGGCCGGTAGCCCGGGGGAGTAGGGGCCGCGACGGCCGGGACTCCGGCGTTCCAGGCTGGGCGCGCCATGGGGCTCCGCCACCCTGGCTGCCCCGTGGAGCTCTGGCCCCGCTCCCGCCGCGGTCGCCGGAGCTGGAGCTTCACGGCAGTGCCCTGGGGCCGCATCTGCACCTTCAACTCGGGCGGAGGGGGACTTTCGGGCACCCCGGGACCTCGCGTGCCTCGCTGTGGGAATCGTGCCCCTCCCGCAACTGGCTTCCCAAACTCCCCTCTTCCCGGTGCTTCCAGACGGTCTGCTGGCTCGCTGGTCCGCGTAGACGCACTCGCTAGAGGGCTGCGTTAACCGTGGGGACGCTGCAGCCGCCGTCAGCGCTTTCCTCGGGCGGGGGGAGGTGGGGAGCTCCCTCGAACTCCGCGTAGCTGCACTTCAGTCTCGCTGCCTCTGCTTGCTTCTGTTAACATACTTTTCTTTTAAAGAAAACTGTTGAAGAACATTGCGACTCTGACGCAGCTGACCCAGTAGGAGAGATCTAAGCCCTTAACTGGTGGCTGGTTAAACTTTGAGCTCTTGGAGATTAACAAAGCGTGTGTCTGTGTCAGGAACCGCGCCGGGCTCAGTCTTCTGGTCCTGCTTAATCCCAGTGGAATAGTTCTTCCCGGGATACCTGGGGTTATCTGAGCTCCCTGGGAAGCCTCTCGAGTTGTCAGCAGTGACTTAGAGGACTTGGTCCCCCCCCCTTTTTTTTTTTTTTTGGAAAGCATGTAGCACTGTCGGCCCCTAGATCATCCCTGGACACCCGCCTCCCACTCTCCCATCCCTGCTGCGTGTCCCCTCGGACTGCAGGCGGTGGCGGCTGCAGAGCCAGTGAACCCATTCTACTCTGGGTGGATTTTCTTTTCCCAGTTTCCCAAAGCAATTTCAAAACAATATTGTAACTTCATTTTGAGTTGTTGGTAGATTTTTTTTTTAAACTCAAAAAAACGCCTATTTCTGTAATGGACAGAATAACTCCAAGACATTTTCTATTTTAGTTTCTAAATTAACTTTTAATTTATTGAGCTGAGAAAACCCTAAATGAGCTACTGTGTTTGAGCCGCCTTCTACTGTCCCCGTGTGTTTGCCTGCCCGTCCTCACAAGGTTCAGTTTCTCAGGGACCTGGGGGTGTTATATTCTCCACATACCCAGCTACTGGGAGAACTGGTTACCTGTTGAATGCAAGTGGGCAGACTAGATTGCAGATGTCATTAAAACCGTTAAATAACATCATCTTCCTCCCTAAAACCGATCCAGCTCCTGCCATAATTTTGGCCCCCTGAAAACACATGAACTTTTTTAAAGGATGTGTGATGATAGAGCTAAGAGGTTTGTAAGCAAGATAAAATCAAATTCTGGATCATTCAGAGAGCAGGCTATTTCCAGCTCCTCCTCATTCATGCCTCCTCTCATTTGTTCTTTTTACAAATTAAGTGTCTGCTGGGTGTTCAGCCACTTTCTGGAGCCTTTAGACATACCGTGCAACCTGAGATGCACATATCTCTTTCCGAGATGGAGCTGATAACCTTTGCGCTTTGTCCATTACAGGGTGTGGGATCAAGTGAGATAACAGGGTATGAAGCAGCAAAGCATCTTGACAGGTTCACCCAGATACCATGGGCTGGGTAGCACCAAGACACACAAGTGAGAATGAAGAGAAAAGCAGTGGTGAAGGGAGAGCGGTTTGCCCTCGGAGCTCTAGCTAGGCATGAACCCTTTTTTGTGGTCAGTATTCATTACTGTGTCTGAGTCACTGTCTTCTGTATTTCAAGGTGTTCCTAAGTATGGTTGTAATTTTAGAAACATATGTGGTTTCCAACATATACCAGGAGAATAAAATGAAACAAAAGTGCCTTTTATTTGCTGCCTTAACCCCTCGGTTTTAAGCATCTTGTATTTGGGATTCTACTTTCTAGAGCTGTGGTCTTCCTGAAGCCTTCCTTTCAATGTGGTCTACAGAATTCCTGATGATTTCCACACAGAGCTCTCTCTGCTGCTGTTTCCCAGCAATCCACAGTTATGCCCTGGTTCTTCAAGGGTTGATAGGCTTGTTTATGCCTTGTAACTAGCCAGGACCCACGTATTGATTCAGGTCATAGTTGAAACCAAGCCATTGAACGTGCCGGGTCCCTGCTAGAGGTCCTAGCCAGGCTCTGTGCTATGTGTCAAAAGGGAGACAGAGCTCAGAAGGAGATAGAGTCTGCCCCGGAGCGCTTACCTCCTGGTAGACAGGAGACATGGTTTCAAACACCAGGAATGCAAGGCAGAATGTGGTAAATAAGGTGGAAAAGCTACAGAGCAAATGCAGGGAATTTAACAGAGAGGGAAATTTCTTCTAGCTGGAGGATGACTATCTTTCATTCATTTGTTTGTCCATTTAACAAATATTCATTAAGTGCATACTGAAAGCCCAGGCATAGGAAGATTAATAGGTACGTTCACATTGTGTTCCATGGTCACTGCTCCAACTGAGGGACAGTTCAGGTTTCATCTCCTGTGACAAATGAGTGCTTCCTCGCTCAGCCCCATTGTATTACCCAGCCCTAACATTTGTCACGTATGCCTCATGCTGTAGGTATTATGGTCAGGTCAAAATAATTTAACTATCTTTTAGAGACAGACTCTCACTTTATTGCCCACGGTAGAGTGCTGTTGCATCACAGCTCACAGCAACCTCCAACTCCTGGGCTTAGGTTGCTTCTCAGCCTCCTGAGTAGCTGGGACTACAGGTGCCTGCCATAATGCTTGGCTATTTTTTTGTTGCAGTTTGGCCAGGGCTGGGTTCGAACCCACCACCCTCGGGTATATGGGGCAGGCGCCCTACCTACTAAGCCACAGGCGCTACCCCTTCCCCCCAGTGTATTTTTGTTTGCTTGAGTGTTAGCTATTCATAGTGTTAAGTATATTCTGTTTAACACATTTCAGTATTGAAGGATGCTGGTGGTCCTTAGCCATGGGCAGGACTAGAAGCTCACAAAGCAGGTTCTCAACCTTCCTAATGCTATGATGTATTTTCATTGTTAAAAAGGGGTCATGACTCACGGATTGAGAACCCCCATAAAGGCTTGATTCTGTAAGTCTATAAGTGCAGCCCAGGAACCTTTTTGAAAGCCCCCCAGATGATAACTGATACTGACCAACTGGCCGAGTGCAGCCTCCCACTGGCTAAGAAAGTTAGAAGCATGGGCCAGGAAGTAAGACAGGTCTTGCTTCCAGGGTCAACACTGTCTCTTATAAGTTCATTGCTTCTTTACCTGTAAAATGAAAGTAACAATCCCTGCCTCAAAGGGTAGTTGTAGGGTCAGGTGAGGTCATATGTGTGGCTCACTTAGCAGAATGTCTAGGACTGAGCTGGTTTCTGCTATCTGTAGGTTATTATTAGCATTAGTGTTAGCCAGCAGAAAATGCTGTTGGTATTCCTCTCTCCATATGTAAATTTAAAAGAGCCTAAACGTAGAAACTGTTCCCCCCCCCTTTTTTTTTGTTTTTGAGACATGGTCTTTTTCTATCTCCGGGCCTCATCATGGGTCACTGCAACCTCAAACTCCTGACCTCAAGTGATCCTCCCACCCTGGCCTCCCAACAAACTGATTTTTATATAATTTTTTTTCTTGAGACAGGATCCCATTCTTTTCCAGGGCTAGAGTGAAGTGGCATCATCATAGCTCTCAGTAACCTCAGATTCCTGCGCTCAAGTGATCTTCCTGCCTTGGCCTCCCAAGTAACTGGTACTATAGGTGCATACCACCATACCCAGCTAATTTTTCTTATCTTTTATTGAGATCGAGTCTTGCTATGTTGCCCAGTCTGGGGTCCAACTCCTGGCTTCAAGTGATCCTTCCACCTCAGCCTCCCAAAGTGCTAAGATTACAGTTATGAGCCACCATGCCTGGCCTCTATAAATTAATATGTAATAATCCCTTGGCTGTCTGTTATTTATTGAGTGTTTCACATCAATCATGTCTTCTTTTCTCTTAACAGCCCTGAAAAGGAGAAATCTCACTGAGAAGAATCTTAGTACTGAAGGGCTACTAGTCTGCAGTATTTATTTAGCCAGTAAAATGTGCGCTGAGGTTATGAGGACAGATAAAGGGAGAAGCAAAGCTGTATCACTTTCCTGCCCCATTGATACCAGGAAATAGCAGGTTCATGTGCTGTGGCAGTCACACAGTGCCCATCATCACTGTGGAGGTAATCTATGGAATAGACCATCTGCCCCAGGCCAAGCTGCTTTGGTCACTGGTGTAGGGTGTACCACTGGAGGTAACCACTGCTTCTTCTGTGGCCAAGGGTCAGGGAACTTTGAATACTGGGAAATATGCTCAGCATTCAGAGCCTGCAGGATGATTACAAATACTCATTAAGATGTCAAAAATAATAGACTTAGGCTCGGTGCCTGTGGCTCAGTAGGCTAAGGCGCCAGCCACGTACACCTAAGGTGGCGGGTTCGAATCCCTAGCCCGGGCCCGCCAAACAACAATGATGACTGCAACCAAAAAATGGCCAGGCGTTGTCGCGGGTTCCTGTGGTCCCAGCTACTTGGGAGGCGAAGGCAAGAGACTCGCTTGAACCAGGAGTTGGAGGTTGCTATGAGCTGTGATGCCATGGCACTCTACCCAGGGGGATAGCTTGAGGCTCCGTCTCAAAAAAATAAAAATAAAAAAATAATAGACTTAGCTAACATTCAGTAAAAGAGGAATGTAGGCTGAGTGAGGTATCTCATGCCTATAATCCTAGCGTACTGGGAGGCCAAGGCAGGTGGCTGTCTGGAGCTCAAGAGTTCAAGACGAGCCTGAGCAAGAGCCAGTCCTGGTCTCTACTAAAAATAGAGAAACTAGCTGGCTGAGGTGGTGTGCATGCCTGTGGTCTCAGTTGCTTGGGAGGCTAAAGCTGGAGGATTGCCTGAGCCCAGGAGTTTGAGGTTGCAGTGAGCTATGATGACACCTCTGCACTATAGCCGACAGGGTGACACAGTGAGACTCTGTCTCAGAAAAAAAGAAGAATGTAGCTAAAATTCACAGGAGAAACAATTACCTACAATTTTTGTTAGCTTTGATAAAAATAGTTCACATTGTAAAACTATGTTACTATTAACATTTTGCATTGCTTACTATGAATATGTTTTCTCTCTTCTAATAAGCTATCTTTCCAGTATAATGGAATTTCTTCTTTTAATTTCCTTTTATCTCTCAATTATGTTAATTTAATTGAATGAAATTCTTCAAAGCTTGCTATGATCTGGCCTAAGCTTTTAAAAATCTCTCTTTCTTTTCTTCTATTCTTCTTCCCTCCCTCCCTCTCTCCTTTTCTTCCTTCCTTTTTTTTTTTTGTTTTAATTTTCTTTGAGAGACAGAATCTCACTCTGTAACCAGGGCTAGAATGCTCGGCATCAGCCTAGCTCGCAGCAACCTTAAGTTCCTGGGTTTGAGCCATCCTCTTCCCTGAGCCTCCCTCGTAGCTGGGACTATAGGCGCCTATCACAATGCCTGCTAATTTTTTTCTATTTCTATTTTATTTTATTTTATTTTTATTTTTTTATTTTATTCTTGCTCAGGCTGGTCTTGAGCTCAAGCAAAGCACCTGCCTTGGCCACCCAGAGTACTGGAATTAAAGGTGTGAGCCACTCACCTGGCCCATAATTAGTTTTTTATATCTTCCAAATTGAAAAACAGCAATACTTCTAATAATAAAGGAGTAAGATTTTGTGTTCTTGTGGGGGAGATGGGAATTATTATTGTAGAAACTAAGAAGTGATAATTCCCAGTCTAATACCAGTATCTGGTTCACTTCCACATAAATGACAACAGGGACTCTTCTGCCCATGGGTTTTGTACCCCTTGCTTTGGCTGAGAAGAGATGCACAGCCCAAACATAACTGAAGGATGCCAGCTTCCCCCAGACTGCGCAGACTCCTTTGTGTTAGGGGAGTAAACAGTTCCCTCAGATAAGGGGTGTTTGCAGCAGGAAGGAAATGGTCAATAAAATGGAAAATTCAGAGCCAAGTAGTTTTCTGGGCCAGTGGTAGCAATTACAATTTAAAGTAAAGGCTTATTCTCATATATGTTAAATTTTTCCTACATAGGCAATATGTGCTCCCTTTAAATATACATCTCTGTATGTTTACATTTATTTTGTATATACTTTATCTCATCTGTAACAGCTAAACACAGTTTGATTACATTCCTCCTGTTCTCCCTCCTTCACCCACCCCATGTACTCATACATTTTTTGTTTGTTTTTATTTTGAGACAGTCTAACTATGTTGCCCTCGGTAGAGTGCTGTGGTGTCACAGCTCACATCAACCTCAGACTCTTGATGAGTCCACTCTTGGTGGACTAGAGGTACCCGCCACAACACCTGGCTATTTTTTGGTTGCAGTTGTCACTGTTTAGCAGGCCCAGGCTGGACTCAAACCCGCCAGCCTTGTGTATGTGGTTGGCACCCTACTCACTGAGCTATGGGTGCCGAACCTACTCATATGTTTGAGAGTGTGTTACGTGGGTCCTATTTGCATTTTGCTTGCTTTACTTTTTAGTGTTTCTAGAACATACTGCTGCTATGTTGTTTTTAACAGCTGCATAGCGTTCTGTTGCAGGGATGTATTGAACAGGTCCACAGTTGATTGTGCACAGTCACCCCCATCAGCATTTACACTGCCGGTTCCATGACCATCCGCTCACCTGTAGCTCTTGCTAATGATGCCCAAGCAACCAAGCAATTCAGTGACAAATAACTATGATCTCTTAGATGGCACTATACAGAGGACACAGGCAGTTGGTTAAATTTCTTGTTTTTTAGCCCCTTGTGTGTCACCCCAGCCTGTGTCTGAAACAAGCAGCTTTTATAGATGTATGCAAGAGATTGTGTAGGCAGACTGAAGAACTAAGGCCTGGAAGGGCCCAAGAGAGAAATCTGAGCGTCTCTTGGAGCATGCAGTGTTGAACTATTGAGTGTGCTATCATAAGTTCAGGAAACCCTAACACCCCCCCTCCATATCCCTGCTGCAGAAATGATTTTGAAAGTGGAGACCTTCAGACCTTGAAGAAGATCTTGAGCAAACATGTACTCGAGCTATTTATTTTCTAAGAATGTAAACAGTGAGATCAGTGTCTTAACCACAATAGTCTTGTGTTATGAGGATGGAGAATTAAATAATGGAGACAGTCAGATCGGCCCTGAGATATATGAGAATAAAAATGGACTTCCCTTACCCAGGCCCATTAAATTAAGCAGCACAAATGTGTGTGCACCACTGGGCATGCACAGTCCTTCCAGGAAGGACCACAGCGATGGGGACAGAGGAGGAGGTTGGGGAGGGGCAGACAAAAGGCTGAGCCAGTTTTCTTTCCTAGGTATCCAAAGGCTCTGAAAGCTGAGGGCCACTAAGACAGGTTTTCTGATGGTACTGAAACTTCTGATTAGAGTTTTGAGGGCCTAGAAAAACTCACAGTGGTTAAGGCCTTTTAAAACCTTTTTATTTTTTATTTTTTTTTAAGTAAATTTATTTGAGGTTAATGTGAGGGTACAAACCACCAAGTCAAAATAATTGATTGTGTTAGGTAGAGTCCCTTTTGCAGTTATGTCTTACACACTCAAAAAACCTTTTTAAAATGTAGTAAAGCAGTTTAGTTTAAGCAGGGCTAATCTTATCTATCAGAGCCAGAATCTGATTGTCATCCATAGTTTCAGAATGAACCCAGAGTGTCAGTTTAAGTCATCTCAGGTTTTGTGAGTAAAATTTCACACTGTTCTTTTCCCTGGCTTTACCACTGCTAATGTCTCTTTGCTGTTTATTTTTGTTTTTTATAGAGACAGAGTCTCACTCTATTGCCCAGTCTGGAACTTGTGAGCCTCCCACCTCAGCCTCCTGAGTAGCTGGGACTATAGATGCATGCCCTCACATCCAGCTAATTTTTTTTTCTTTTTTTTTTTTTGTACAGATGATCTTGCTATGTTGCTCAGGTTGGTTTTGAACTCCTGTCCTCAAGTGATCTTCCTGGTTTGGCTTCTGGGAGTACAGATGTAAGCCATTGCAGCCAGATACACCGATTTGTTTTGTTTTTTTAGACAGAGTCGCCCTTGTTAGAGTGCTATGGTGTCACAGTTCACAGTAACCTTAAACTCTCGGGCTTAAGTGGTTCTCTTGCCTCAGCCTCCCAAGTAGCTGGGACTATAGGCGCCCGCCACAATGCCCAGCTATTTTTTGTTGCAGTAGTCATTGTTGTTCAGCTGGCCTAGACTGGTCAAACCCTCCAGCAAACTGGGCATTGAGCCTTTGCTTTTTTTTTTAAGGCTCACATTTTGTTTGAGAAAATTCTAAAAATTAAACTGTTGCTTTAAACTATAGCTAAAATTAGGGCTTTGAGTAATATTTTATAAGATTTCAGAGAGAGCTAGAACCTCACCATTTAGATATAATTCCTCTTTTCATTTTCCCAGACAGAGTTTTGCTCTGTCTCCTGGGCTAAAGTGCCATGGCTGCAGTCTGGTTCACAGCAGCCTCAAAGTCCTGGGCTAAGTAATCCCACCACAGCCTCCTGAGTAGCTGGGACTATGGGTGTCTATCACCATACCTGGTTAATTTATCTACTTTTAGTAAAGATGGGATCTCACTTTGCTCAGGGTGGTCTTTTTTTTTTTTGAGACAGAACCTCAAACTATCCCCCTAGGTAGAGTGCCATGGCATCATACATCATAGCTCACAGAAACCTCCAACTCCTGGGCTCAAGAGAGTCTTCTGCCTCAGCCTCCCAAGTAGCTGGGACCACAGGTGCCTGCCACAATGCCCGGCTATTTTTTGGTTGCAGCCGTCATTGTTGTTTTGTCGGCCCAGGCTGGATTCGAACCCGCCACCTTAGGTGTATGTGGCTGGTGCCTTAGCTGCTTGAGCCACAGGTGCTGAGCCCTCAGGGTGTCTTGAACTCGACCTTGAGTGATCTTCCCTTGGTCTCCCAGAATGCTAGGATTACCCACGTGAGTTGCCAAACTTGGCCAATTTCTCCTTTTAGTAACTATCTTTTTTTGGTGAGGAAATGAGAGAAGTGGAAGAGACAGAAATCTCATTTTGTTAAAGAACTGTGAGGGTGGAATTATTTTAACCATAAAATTCTTCCTTGTGCAGAATTCATATAGATATGATCTCTACTTTAGTAGTAAAACATGCTGTAAATAACCTACATATGGAAACAACCTGAGTACCTGTCAACAGATGAATGGATAAAGAAAATGTGGCATATATGCCCCGTAGAATACTATTTAGCCATAAAAAGAATGTAATTCTGTCATTTGCAGTGACATGTATGAACTTGGAGGACATTGTGTTAAATGAAATAAACCAGGCACAGAAAGGTAAATACCACATGTTCTCACTCATATGTGCAAGCTAAAAATGTTGATGTCATGGAAGTGGAGAGTAGGAATAGTGGTTACTAGAGGTTGAGAAGGGCAGGGTAGGGAGTGATAGCCAAAGGTTGATTAATGGACATAGATATGGTCAAGTGTGGTTGCTCACACCTGTAAACTTAGAACTCTGAGAGGCCAAGGTGGGTAGAACTCCTGAGCTTAGGAATTCACCACCAAACTGAACAAGCGCAAGACCCCATCTCTCCTAGAAATAGAAAACTTAGCCAGGAATTGTGGCAAGTGCCTATTGTCCCAGATACTCAGGAGGCTAAGGCAAGAGGATCACTTGACCCCAGGAGTTTGAGGTTGTTTTAAGGTAGGCTGATGCCACTCAAGCCTGGGCAACAGAGAGAGACTCTATCTCAGGAAAAAAAAAAAAAAAGAAACAAAAGAAAAAAAACACCCCATTTGTCTTCAAACTTGAAATATTTCTATACAGAGACCATATGGTTGCTTAATAAATATTATAAATGGTCAAAACATATATATCAGCAATGATGACTAAAATAAACTCAAATAGTATGTATGTTCAGATAAATTAAATAAATGCAGTTCGTATGAAAAATAAATAAATTAGCCCTAGAAAAAAAGAAATATTACATTATTCCCCATATATATGTACTATTATTATGTGTCAATTAATAAAAACAAAACTCCCAAAAGAAAGGAGGTAACGTCTCTCCCCTAGCCCTTCCTTCCCAGCCTCCCTCCACCCCTTTCTCTTCCTACGCGGAGAAACCAGCCAAACAAAATCAAGTTGTCTCTTGGACTCTGGAAAAGGTTTTTGTTAGCCACTAGGCCAAGCCCTCAGCACCTGTAATTCATACTCTTTGTCTCTTTATTTTTGCTGAAAATGTGACTTTATCACTTTTTAAAAATTATTTTATGCTTTTTAATTTGTTTAGATTACAAAGGCATTATGAATTTCCATTAAGGGTGCCAGAAAAGACAGAAGTATATAAAGATAAGTTAACAATTTTTCTCCTCTCTTCCTCAGATTTTATCCTCTCGAGGCAATCAATATTCTCATTTCCTCAAATTTCTCCTTGCTTACACAACTATCTATAAATATATATAACATTTTTATTAAAAACAGAATCATACTATACGCATTAGGTTACATTTTTTAAACTACGGTCAAGCATAGATGTTCTCTCCAGATTAAAAAACTCGTTTATGCCATGGCTGCTTAATATTCCGTGATTTATTTAACTGTTCATATTAAGTTTTCTTCTACCATGCTGGTTCTTGGAACATCCCTCTGTGTGTGTGTGTGTGTGTGCGCATGTGTGTGTGTTTGGACATGCCAATATCCAGAAGCTTTTATTTCTGTCTGTCAGAATCCCCAAAGTGGTATTACTTTCCAAAAGTTGCAGTAATTCACAGTCTCGCTGACACTATTTGAAAATATCTGTTTCCCCCTATCTTTGCCAGCATAATTCATTTTAGGAGTATAAACTTTTTAATCTCTTTCTCCTGGTTTGTTTCAAATGATTTCTTTAGGGAACACTTGCCACTGTCTCTGCCTTTTAAAAAACTTTCATTCCTTTGAATTTTTCGGGCCCTCTGTTTTCCTTAATTGTCTGACGTGCATGTGATTTGACTTCTAGAAAAACTGGCTAAATTCGCAGAGCTTAATTGTTTTGTATTGAAATTAAACAAAACACTTAATTTCTATTTATAATAAAGTAAGTGTAGGCCTTTCAATCTCAGTTTTCCTCTTCTAAAAGTGTATTAT
Source organism: Galagoides demidoff (assembly GCA_963574575.1). Classification (NCBI taxonomy): domain Eukaryota; kingdom Metazoa; phylum Chordata; class Mammalia; order Primates; family Galagidae; genus Galagoides; species Galagoides demidoff. The sequence continues at coordinate 36,889 of CAUYQV010089877.1, forward strand.
TTAAGGAATTGTCTCAGGAAATATAAATGTTTTAATGGGAAAAACAGAACTTGCAAAGCACAAAGTTGGGAAATTTTAAAGGAGTATCAAGGCTGCAAAGCTAACTGGGTTTCCGTCTTGAATCTCAAGGTCTGAAGACAAAGGTCCTTTGAAAGTATTAGTTATAAATTATGCTGAATTACATGAAAAGGAAAAAGTGCATCATAGCAGATAGAAATTTAAACCTGGACTGTTATGGAAAGCCTCTGCCCTCGATGCCCCTGCTTGTTTTTCGGGGAGGTGAGACCAGATTCTTCTTCTCATGTCCTCGTAGTTGCTGAGTTCATTATGAAATTATTTGTATATAACTGCAGCAGTACATTGGTTAATCAGAAACAGCTGCACAACTGGATTCATTTATATGAACAGAATAACTAAATCAATCAGCAAAATTTCTTGTATTTGGGTAGGTTGGGCCAACACTGTGTAGCCCAGAATAATAATAGTGCTTTGTAACTAACCTGACACAGATGGCAAAAAGATTGTGTTTGTGCAGCAGAAGTTGGAAGTGAAAGTTAAGAAACCCTTTGAGTCCTTGATATCTGCCATAATAAAATGTTACTCTTTTTTAAATGTTAGTGTTTTAAAGGCTAGGAAGATTCACAAAAGGAACTCCTATTTTTTTAAAAAAAAGTATCAGTTGTATCCTCTCAGAGCTGGGCACCCTGAATGAGGCTCAGTTGTCTGGATCAGTGTCCCCTGAAAAGTAAGTCCTTACTTTTTGCCAGACTGCCAGGATTGAAACAGCCCAGGGCTTCATGCTGGGAATACATCACGACTAGGCAGGTGTGCGAGCCCTGCTCAATGGGGAGAAGACAGAGGCTCCCAAATGAGACTGAGGCTGAAGTCCTGACACAGCTACAGCAGGACCAGAGGAGTCCCATAGAGTGCTGTGCCCTTGGGCTGAACTCCGAGGGTCCATGGGAGCTGAGTGGGGCCACAGAATGGTAGCCTGTTCAGGTGGGCCTCAGCAGTCACTGTCCGTGAACACTTCAGTACAGTAAAATGGGAGATCTGATGAATGAGGACAGGAATGTGTGGCCCAATCTTGAGGGACTCTGATCTCTCAAACACTTAAAAATATAGGTCACCTCGGCTCGGCACCTATAGCTCAGCGGCTGGGGTGCCAGCCACATACACCTGAGCTGGCAGGTTTCAATCCAGCCCGGGCCTGCCAAACAACAATGAGAACTAGAACTGAAAAATAGCTGGGCCTTGTGGTGGGTGCCTGTAGTCCCAGCTACTTGGGAGGCTGAGGCAAGAGAATCACTTAAGCACAAGAGTTTGAGGTTGCTGAGCTGTGACACCACAACACTCTACCGAGGGTGACATAGTGAGACTCTGTCTAAAAAAAAAAAAAAAAAATATATATATATATATATATATATGTATGTCACTTTCAAGGCCAGAAATTTGCCTGCCCTCACTAGCCAGAATCTTAAGCAGGGACTGGATTCCAAGTGCTTAGCAGGCTCTGATGTGCTAGCTTCGGTAGGGGGCTGTTAGCATGCTTTTTCTTGCTACATGCCATAGTTTAGACACTGAATTTCTAAAAACTTGAGTCCCAGCTACTCAGGAGGCTGAGGCAAGAGAATCACCTAAGGCCAAGAACTGGAAGTTGCTGTGAGCTATGATGCTACAGCACTCTACCGAGGGTGACAAAGTGAGACTCTGTCTCTAAAAAAAATAAAATAAAAACTTGAATTGTCTTGAGGCCCCCATTTGCTGATGCCTGAGGCTTGTGTCCCCCTCCACACATTCACTCTGTCCCTGGTTTGGGGTGTCCATTGATCTTGAGAGATAGCGTAGACTCTTGCAAGTTAAGTCACTTTCAGGTTAAGACCTGACATGCACTAGCTCATCTACTTTATTTCTTTTGCATTCTCTGCTAAAGGCAAAATGGTCATGTGAAAAGGGCAGTAGAGGAGGAGTTAGCCGATGGTGTTCTAATCCCAGTTCTTTTGCTTAGTGGGCAGTTTGTCTTGGCAACAATAGGACTCTGTGCACAGGTAGAATAGCTGAATCTGCATGAATAGGGAGGAGATAGAGAGGCTAGATCTAGGATGTCTGTGATGGCTCAGATGGGACAGCCTGCTAACATCTCGCAGTAAGGTGCCAGCTGAACAAGGCAGTGACACTTTAACTTGTCAGTCAGAGATCTGAGGAGTCTAAAACCTTACCTTGCCTGTTTTGACTACATATTTAACAAACAATGGAGAGAAATAAGTGTCCATTACATTTCTCATTTGGCTAAAATAGTGTATGTGTAATATAGAAAGATCAAACTATGTTTTAGCAGACGCATGGAGTTCTTCATTAATACCTGAATCTCATTGTGTGCTTGCTGTAGAAAGAAAATGAACTGTAACACTGAACTCTTTCTGCTATGCTTTTTTTTTTTTTTGGTAATTATATTTGTGGGAATGGGATTTGAGCCAGACGCTGTCCAGGTATGTCTGGCAGTGTTTGTTTTATTTATATCCAATAAAAATCACACCACCTGACTGTATGGACACACCCTTCTTCTGTATTAGTGCATGTAAGCACACAACCCTGAAACTATCTGTCCTAACCATACATCCACATATGTGATATATACACTATTGGATTATTCCTTTGAAGGCATGCTTGAGATATAACCAGGAAGTACCAATTCCAGACTTCCTTGGAAAAGTCAATACATTGCTGTAGTGTTCTTGTTTTGTTTTGTTTTGTTTTTGAGACAGGATCTTAGTCTGTCGCCCAGGCTGGAATACAGTGGTTTCACAGCTCACAGTAACCTCAAACTCTTGGGGTCAAGCAGTCCTCTTACCTCAGCCCCCTGAGTGGCTGGGACTATGTGCACACACCACTATGCATAGCTAATTTTTCTATTTTTTGTAGAGATGAGGCCTCACTTTGTTGTTTAGGCTGGTCTTGAATTCCTGGCCTCCCAAAGTGCTGGGATTACAGTTGTGAGCCACCGTGTGTGGCCTATCGCTGAAGTCTTAAGTGTGTCAGCCTTTGCAGCTTCTTAGAGGGTAGAGACCATTGCTCACTAATGCACACTTTGTGGAATCTCATACAAAACATTGCGTGCAGGTGACTATAAGTGAGTGCTTCACAGGAGGTTCACTAAGATGGCTCTGATTCCTGGGAATGGATTAAAATACCCCTGTGGGGCACTGCTGCTGAGAGTTCTGACCTGATTGTTGGTTTGTGGCTGTGACCATTGCTGGTTGAGTGTCCTGTTTATAACTTTTACTCCTGGTGTAGGGAACAACACATTGCTGTCTTGGCTCTACGGCAGACCATGTGAGATGGCAGCCAGCCAGCAGGAACTATGCACTGTTCTTGCTTCTCCAGATCAGTGCTAATATTACAGGGCCTGCAGTTGTGCATGGACAGATGCTGGTGAATGATGTTCCCGGTGGCCTTTCTGCCTTGAGGAGAGGTTAGATGCACTTGTCTACCTGAGAAGCTGAACCTTAGGACTGGTGTTGCAGGGACCCCAGTCACCATCTGTACATAGAGGTGTGACTAGGGCTTTGTAAGATCTAACTCAGATGTGCAGGAGAGCATGGTAGAATTCCTTCCTGGGGGTAGGGAAAATGCAGAGGCCAGCAGTGAAATAAGAAAAAGATCTGATAAGATTCTAAGCTGCAGGGAGAGGCTCCTGCAGTGTGCAGAGATGGGGGCTGGGGCATGGAGTAAGTAGCTGGGGGCCATATTCTTCCTCTGCAGGGAACTCAGACTTTTTAAAGAGGGGGTTAGTTCACTGTCCCTCTGACCACTGGAGGGCCAGACTGCAAGGCCCGGGAGGAGTCGGCTGCTAAGCAGGACAGGCAGTGGTGGCAAAAACAACCCACGGGCTGGATAAATGTCCTAGGCAGGCTGCATATGGCCCGCAGGTCATAGTTTGAGGACGCCTGTATGCTAGTTCCAGGAGCTTGGTAAGCTGGACAAGACTGTGGTCTGCCTTTAGGAAAACCTCACTAGGAAACACAGACAGGAGGAGGCCCATCTTGTCCTTCCTTACGCTGGTAAGAGGGGTTCCCAGCCCCTTGGAAACTCCATGCCATCTCTTCTATCTTTGTTCACATGGCGCCTCCTCCTAGCCTACTCTTTCCTACCCCCACTCCTTCCCAGCTTAACAGTTAATTTCTTTTTTTTTTTTTCTTTTGAGACAGAGCCTCAAGCTGTCGCCCTGGGCAGAGTGCTGTGGTATCACAGCTCACAGCAACCTCCAACTCCTGGGCTCAAGCGAGTCTCCTGCCTCTGCCTTTCAAGTAACTGGGACTATAGGCGCCTGCCACAACACCTGGCTATTTTTTGGTTGCAGCCATCATTGTTGTTTGGTGGGCCTGGATTTGAACCTGCAGCTCAGGTGTATGTGGCTGGTGCCTTAGCCGCTTGAGCCAGCCAACAGTTAATTTCTTTTTTCCCCATGTTTTCATTTATTATAAATGATATTCTTTTTATTTCAAATTAATATAAGGGTACAGTTTTTAGGTTACATCATTTTCAATTCTAAGGTAAAGTTCAAGTTGTAGTTGAGCCCTTCACCCAGGGGGCATGCTGAACACCCTCACTTTGTGCACATTAGGTGAGAACCCACCAATGGACCTCCCTCCTCTCCTTCTTCTCCCCTCCCCCTTCTAGACTATATTTGTGTCTTATCATTCGTATGGGCATGTATTTGTTTATACAGGGTGGCCATAAAGTTCGTGTGCAATTTAAAATTATGCACTATTTTAAGTCGCACACGAACTTTATGGCCACCCTGTATTGTTTTCACATTAGTATTGAGTACACTGGATTTTTTCCCCCATTCTTGAGATACTTTACTAAGAAGGATGTGCTTCATCTCCATCCAAGTAAACATAAAATATCTAAAGTCTCCATCTATTCTTATGGCTGAACAGTACTGCATGATACACATATACCACAGTTTGTTAAGCCATTCATGGGTGGATAAATTTCTTTTATGTGTGTTGAGTATCTCTCTCCCCATTAGATTGTGAACTACTTTTTAGCAGAGAATTGCAACTTTTATCTTCTGTATCCCCAGGGTGTCTAATAAGTGCCAGCTGAATAAAATCATGCCTTCTTCTAGAGCAGGTAGGCATCTCAGTTTTGTTTTAGCAGCTTATTAACTGTTTGACTAAGCACTATGGGTCACTGAAATGTTAGACACTATTGACAACTAAACAGGCCTAGAAAATAGAACACTTCTTCCATTGTATTGGAGGTCAGTGAAATTAATTTATGAAATTAATTTAGCAAAGTTTTACCAATTTCTTAGAGATGTATTGATAACATATAAAGTGTCTGAATCTGGGGTCTGTTTCCTAATTTTCTGTCTGCCTGGGCACCACCCAACAGTACTTTGCCCAAGTCATAGAAGGCAGGGATTTCTGACTTACTCCTGCTTAGATTTCCAGTAATCATTTTTAGAGAAGTAATGATAATGATAACGTAGCTTACTATGTTCTCAGATGATGTTTTAAATTAACTCATTGAACCCACCTAATGGCTCTATAAGGTGGGCGTTATTTTTTCCGTTTACAGGTGAGGGTTTGGAGGTTAGTCAACTTGCCCAATTTCATACAGCTAACTTGGCAGGGTTGAGATTCAGTCCAGGTAGGGTGGCTTTAGCCCACTCTGAACCAGGAGACCCTTCCACCTCTCCAGTAAAGGATGTTCATTTCTTTTTTAAAGGATGTTCAGTTTTTTGGTTTTTTTTTTTGAGACGGAGCCTCAAGCTATCCCCCTGGGTAGAGTGCCATGGCATCACAGCTCATAGCAACCTCCAACTCCTAGGCTCAAGAGAGTCTCCTGCCTCAGCCTCCCAA